>ML782000.1:257953-296277 GCA_009831015.1 Picea engelmannii
GGTCCACCTTCTAAAGTTCGGGCACCTTGCTTCTGCATGAGGCTCCTTGCAATACCTACACCAAAATCCTTATTATTCTTCCACCATGTTGGTGGAATGCAAAGGTATAGGAGGTCTTGATTCCTCCATTCTTCTGTTTTTGTCAAAACCAAAATTTCTCCTTGATTGACTATTTGGCCTTGGCTAATATTGACTATGTTGCAATCTCTCCATCCAAACAACACTGTTTCTTAAATCCGTAACAGTTGAGAGGAATTTATCCATATTTTATGCCAACTTTGTAATTGTGTCCAGGGAGAGATCATTGGAGTTCATGACCCTTGGCTTTGTTTCAGCTTTAGAGCTTGATGCCCTAGACAAATCGAACAAATTAACCTTCTCGAAGCTGAAAGGTTCCTCTCTATCTTCATTGCCATATCCTAAGCTTCTTTCAAATCCTTTGGACATTTGTCTCTCAACAAGAAATCAAAATGTCCATCAAATGCATCAATGTAATGGTTAAGGATGGTTGCACCTGGGGGTTTGATATCTTTATGGAGCTCCTAAACAATCTGATCAAACTTCTGATTGAATTCTTTACCTGTTTCATTTTCTTTTCTTTTGACTTCATTTACAGCAGCCAATAGAAATTTGCTATCCTTCTTTTCATGCCATCGCTGAAGAAAAGCTTCCCAACACTATATCCCAAATGCTAATGTTGTCATCATCTAAATTCTGAAACCAATCAAGTGCATCATCTTATAAGGACATAACAAATAACTTCGAAACAACATCAACATGTTGAACCTTTAAAATGTTGAGCACTCTAGTGAACACATTCAAATGAGCCTCTGTTGTGACTACACTCTTGCCCTGAAACATGGGACGATGCTTCATGATATTATCTAGTAGATCATGAGGAGCTCCAGCAATAGCAGTATATGCAATGGCTTCTAAATATCAGTTAACCAAGGTGGAGCCATGGTTCTTGCTGTAATAGATTACTCTGAATTGTCAAGAAACAAGTACCTTATATCTTCAAAAAAATCAATTGCTTGTGTACCTGAAACCTGTAATATCCGAGATGAATTGTTCACCCACATTCTCTATAATATCTCTTGGGTTCGGCCAGTGGTGGAACAAAATTTTGTGAGGAGCTTCTTGTAGGGTATCTCCCTCTTAAGCTTCCTTCCAATGGAGTCGCCAGATGAGAATTCTGATTTTCCTTTACTTCTTCTCATCAACTGTCTTGAACCATAGTCTTTAAATCTTTGGTAAAAGGACTTTGTCCTCAGCAACGGCGCCAATTGTTGCCTTCTAAACCTACACTTCCGTAAATCTTCCAAGTCCAAGAGCAAAATTGAAAATTTAGAGCAAACTAGAGAGTTCACCCATTGTCACTTCGGTGAATGACCCTCTCTCTTTAGGATGGTGCTTTTCCAACCATGGGAGGAATCCCTGATAAGAGTATTAATCAACCCTTACAATGCTGTTACAAAAATCAGATTAGTAAAACTAGGTATTTTTGGGTTTTAGAGGTTACGATGGTGGATTCCAAAAAGAATAGTGTCTGGTCTTTGGGTTGTGGAGTCTGGGCAACGAATGGAACTTGAAAGCATATGAAGAAGACATGATAAACCACTTAGAAGCAAGTACTATAAGTCATGAACATGTCTGAAATATTGCCGCCAAGTGAAATGTACAAAAGAAGCATAATGACACATCCATCAATTTATTGCAGCCACATAATCCATCAAACATGAAATCTGAGCAGTAGAAGCAACCTTGTATTGGATGAACAGCTCCTTCATACATTAAGATTCAGATTCGATATGAAAAGAGTGGAGGAAGGTTATTACAACCACCCTTCAAACCCTCTTTTTAGCATTGAACAGCCCACTATAACAGCAAAGAACAGTACTCTACAAAAGATATGACAGCAATAAATAAAATGGTGACCTTACAGATATATTAGCTTTGATGTGTCAATTGGGTCTAGCCCGGGCGGTTGAGAAGAGTGTTATCCTTCCCACCCAAGATCAATCCCTGCAAGTGACATGTTGAGCTCTTAATGAGTATATTGTTGTATTGACCTTGAATCTTGAAGAATCTGGTTTACCCTAGGTACCATCCTTGGAATGAGGGGAAGTGCTTGATGGGTTTCCCCGGGATATGTATTACACGGAAAAAAATACATACATACATACATACAGAATAGTGTTATCCTTCCCACCCAAGATCAATCCCCGCAAGTGACATGTTGAGCTCTTAATGAATATATTGTTGTATTGACCTTGAATCTTGAAGAATTTGGTTTACCCTATGTACCATCCTCGGAATGAGGGGAAGTACCTGATGGGTTTCCCCAAGATATGTATTTCACGGAAAAAAAGACATTCATACATACATACATATATATCTATACACACACACACACATATATATACATATATATAAATACATATACATATACACACTGATCCGGATGGATCTAGGGAACATCACCGAAGTTTCAGAAGTGTCCCAGGAGGCTCAGAATGGCCTCAACAGGTAGAAAAAGGAAAAAATTCAAAGTTTCCAAAACTCAATTAAAACAGAATGATCGCGAAGAGCGCGTCACAAGCTTTCTAGCGGCGCAAACGGCTCGTCAAACGGAGTTACGGATCAAAAAATATAAGCGGTCAAAGTTCTTGTCAACCTAGCCCAGTCAGCAGGGATGAGTCAGCATCCGTACTGCTGACATCAACATCAGTACGGATGACGTCAATGTCCGTACAACCTACATGGCAAGCACAGAGAGTGACATGTGTCATGATGACATCAGCATGCCACGTGGCAGCACTAGAGGTTGCCACGTGTCACTCGGATTTGGTGTTTTTAGGGCACCACGTGGACCAATAAAAATGTGCCACGTGGTACCCCCAGGTGACGCCACGTGTCACCACCCAGAAGGTGCCACGTGTCCGAGATGACGCGGAGGTGACGTCAGCACACATGTGGACAAGTCAGTGGATGCCAAGTGGCCCAATAGGGAGGCACCACGTGGCACCCCCAAAATGCACAATAACACCCCGTGGAAAAAAAATATAAAATAGGAACTCTGCCAAATATGGCGACAGTTCCGTTATACATGGCATGTCCGCCATATTTAGTGATCGCCAACTGTGCACCAGAAATAGCAAGGGTCTCCGCCAAATTTGCCACCAGAAATAGCATGTCCGCCAATTAAATGGTCGCCCGCCAAGTGTAGCCATCTGCCAAGCGGCTCTCCAGATTTAGCGTCAGTTCGGTTTTGTTTTAAAAACAAACACACTAAAATGGGAGGCCCGTGGGATTCGACCCCGAGACCTCTGCCTAACCACAATCTTAAAATAGCCCAATCTACCAGCACGCCAACAAACTCATTTATTACCCAACTTCCACCAATTTGTATAAAAAGGGGATTCCGGGGCAGAGTTCGAAGACAGCAGTGCATTCAACACACACCAACGCATGGAACACGAGAGAGAGGTTTGAGCGTGCCCATACGAATCCGTACGAACTGTACGGCCTGGTACTTATTTTGGCACGCAAATCGAGGCAAGGGTGCCTCTTGGGTCTGAAAGTGTCCGACTCGAATCGAGTTGTGGAGACAGTCATTTTTAGGTAAAATGACGCCACGAAAGCAATGGTGGTGTTAGTTTTCTAATCTGAGAAAAACTTTTGTAGATTAGCTCCAGAATGAGTCATTTATTGCAGAGGCAGTAGCACGGTAACCGACGCAGAGGTGTCTCTTGGGCCTGAAAGTGTCCGACTCGGATGGAGACGATTTGACAGTCATTTTTAGGTAATTTGGCTACGCGAATCCAACAACGAGGTCTGTTTTTGCAGCAGAGCTTTAGATCAGCAAGCTAAGTGTTGGAGAAGTCAATGTAAGCATGTTTTTCATTATGTTGTTTTGTCATTAAATGTTGCAGCATAGCATGCGTATTACAAGTCTGAAGGAGCATAGAGAGGCTGCAGCAAGGCAGCAAGATCATCTTATTCCTTCTATCTATCATTTTCTTCTCTTCTTTCGCATCAAACCAATCAATTATATGTGACAGAGAAATTGTGGCACTTGCATGATAAGTGGCCAATGAAGCAGTTTTGAATCTCATGGTTTCGGGATCTTTGTATGGGCTGCATATTTATGCTCGGATCTGAGCAGCAGATCTAAGGCTTTTGATGGCTCCATGTTGATGGGGGTCATTTTATTCTTCCTCTTTTTATGTATTGAGTATGTGGGAATGATGTCCATGTCAGCATCATGGATGCCTCATGAGTACGAGAACTTGTGAAGCTGTATACATTCCTGATCACATTCCGATCTCTTGTTGTCGTCACCGAAAAGGGACTTTGGCCTTGTAACTTGTAAAGGAGAGACATCATTACAGCGAGGAGAATAAAGCGGTCAGGCTTTGGAGCATGACCCGGGGAGGTAGCCCACATAGGGTGAACTCCGTTATCAAGGGAAGTGTCATATCCATTATGTGTATTATGTTCTTATGTTGTTTTTTTTCCCATGAATTTCCGCCCATAGGATGTTAAATGCAAGCATGACATATCACACATAAGGAAACTAAAGAGGTTTCATTTCCTTTGAATTCAAGCGCATAAGACTTCAACTTTACCTTTAATTGCACATCGCTCAAGTAAAACGATCTATAACTGACCCTTTTGAAGGAGTGACAGAAACAACCAATTATTGGAAACTTATCACCCCCGGGTTCAGATCACACACACACACACACACACACACACACATATATATATATCAGCTCCATGATAATAGATGAAGAAAGTGAAAGCTCCGATCTGATTTAACCCTTACAAAAGCAACTAGCAAAGTGTACTTGGTCTTCTTTTCCTCCAAAAATCCACCCTTTGCAAATGAAATGAGCTCTCTCATTTTCTCTTCAAACCCTGGAGTGATTAGGTTAAGGTATAGGAAATAATAAAATAGTGCTTCTCCTTCTTTTCCTCCAACCTTTCCATTAAAATATTATTTAAGAAAGACCTAGAAAATCCTTCTCCACCTTTTGCTCCACAAGAAAAGCTCACACCCTCCATAAAATAATATAAAAACGACCTTGGAGTCTTCCCCAAGGAGGCCATCCCTCTTCTAGTGGTCCTATTTCCATGACTTAAGGTTTGAAAAGGTCCACCTAGCCATATGTCATCTTCATATGCCACAACTCTCACAACATATGCCTTTAGTGTGGAGAGCTCCTCTAGATGAGTGTAATCATGCTTGTGAAGTGTGCCTAAGGGTCCACATTAACCATATTAATGGTTAAATATGCCTCCAAAATGTGTAACGTGCCTCAGACAATGTGTCCTTACCCCAAAGTCCTCCTCAAAGGTGAAAGATGCCTCCAAATATGTAGAAATGCATAAAATAACGTGCCATCAATCCAAAAGGAGTCCTCAAAGATGAAATACACCTCAAGGCACGTAGAAGCTCCTTCAAATATGTAGAAATCATCAGTCAATGTGAAATGACACCTCGGGATGAGAAATGCCTTCAAATATGTAGGAGGATGCTCCAAAGGTGAGATATGCATAAAAATATGTAACTACACCTTCCATAAGCAAATACTCCTCCAAATATGTAGCACCCGCATCAAAATGTGTGAAAAAACCCCAAAGGGACACACCTCAATTGTAGCACTCGTCTCCAAAAGTGCCATATGCATCTAATTGTAAGACTAAGTATTGATCTGCCATAAATCATTACCCCTTGGGGGGCAACATCCATCAAGACACAACTCTACACATGATTGTTGCCTCTCATCCAAAGTCTTCTATGCCTTTTCAGGCAGTAATAAGCAAGGACATTAAAATGTTTATCCCGATTCCTTAGTCACATGGTCTGGTAGATTTGGGGGATGAAATTCGAGAATACACAAATTTGAATGTCCTCATAAAATTTGCCAAAAATTCGTCGAACATTAAATGTTGAAACTTTAAAAAAAAAAATATCTTACTTCGTATGCATTCATGGGCGTTCTCTGTATTCTATCCAATCAACCAACCAATTATTTACCCTTGCTCGTAACTTCCAAATGCATGCATACCCTTGCTTTCCTGCCAAAATGCATACATGACAACTAACCTTTGCCAAAATGTCATTGCCAAAACTTGGAATGCATATGCACCCTTATTGCACAACTACACCCTTTCGTCGATTCAAATGTGTACATAGCTACTGTCAGAATGGATGCTTTTGACCATCGTGACTCCTCCTTATTTTCCACCCAATACTTTTCCTTCTTTTCCCTCTTGATACTTTCCCTCCCAATATATACCATGTCTACGTTTCACACTTTAGCTTTTATATTAAATTATATGTATAAGAAATTTTTATCTTTTTAACTACTTTTTTTTTCTTTTTGTCTTTTTTTCCAGGTTACAAATCCCAGGGAAAACCCTTAAGTGTACTTCTCCTTATTTTAAGGATGGTACCTAGGGTAAACCCTAGAATCTTCAAGGCACAAGGCTGATCAACAACAAGGCTCAAAACCATTACAACAATATACTTGTTATGAGCTCAACATGTCACTTGTGAGAATTGAACCCAAGTGGGGAGGATAACAATCATTCCTTACAACCCCCTAAGCTAAACCCAATTGACTTAAATATTTTTAAGTTTTAACTTATATATATATATATATATATATATATATAAGAATTTAATAAATTAGAATATTAATATTTTATAAATATATTTGTGTGCGTATAAAATATTAATATTCTAATTTATTAAATCCTAATATATATATTTTGTATTATAATTTAATGGTATATCTCATATATAATTTAATTCTCAAACTATATGACAAATTTTGTCATAGACCGAATTTAATCTATATTTTCTTGTCACCAAATTCAAACACAAACACTAACCATGTGACTTAGGGTTTACCATTCAGAGATTCTTTAGCATGATAGGGTTCCACCCTTAGTCCAAGCAATCCGAATTTTCTGCTTCTACTCCCAAAAGATGCACACCAAAACAATAACTATAAGAAGCTAGCACTGCACACTTGGTTGGTAAGGAAGCTCACCCTTTGAGCAACAGTTTGCTCATCTTTAGAAGAATTGGGGACAGATTCCTCTAAGCAGGGAGGAAATAATGAGCAGTGAGGTAAAAGGTTCTGAGTTTTATTCCCCTCGGTGCAGCTGCATCATAACATCTCCATATACAGGGATAAAGGCCAACGACATCGGTACCTTGCTGAACACCCTGGGTTTGGGCGTTTTGGTTAAGGATCCATATCTACAGGTAAGAGGTTCTAAGTATATAGTATTTTAAGGATACTTTTTTAACACGGTTATTTTAGTGTTCTTCATATCAGGAAAACTACTTTATTTTAGGCTTGATTTACAAAAAGACAAAGATCCATTTTGTGTTCAGTCTCCAATTTTGTCACAAATTTTTAATGTGTAGGTGTGTGTGTGTGTGTAATGCAAAGACAGGGAATTCAAAAGTTGCCTCTTCAAATCCCTCATTTTCACTATATGCACATACTAGTGTATCTATTACCAGTCAATCCATTAGCAGGAGACATAAGATCAAGTTAGCACCATAAAACAATGAACAACCCTTCAGTATCAAGAATTCAACCCAAGATATACAAGAGGAACAACAAGGATATAAAGGAACCAAGCAAAGAAAGATTAAAGGCATACCATCTTGTATGTGCCATAGAGAAGTTGAAGTGCCTCGTCTCTCTTCCATAACATACAAAGCCCCTTAATCAAATGGGCAAAAACAGTTGTCTCTGGAATGCAACCTCTTCTAGTCATTTCCACATATAGCTCAAATGCCTTTTCAACTTTGCCTGACTTACAGAGTCCTTCAATCAATAGTGCAAAGGTAGTGGCGTTAGTTGTATGAAGATGTGATGACCAGGACATCATCTCCTTTTGCAATTCTAGAGCTGATTCCAGTTCTCCTGCCTTACAAAGACTGTCTATGAGTATTGAATAAGCAGCTGAGACAGGAACTGCTGTGGAAGTCATTATTTCATCTAGAAGCTCATGTGAGGTTATAAATTCTTTACTCATGCCACGAATTATTCCATGGGACCCCATAGCATAGGGAGGCCAACAAGTATGTTTCATCTCATCTAAGAGCTTTTGGGCTTCAAAAAGTTTCCCTGCCCTACAACAGTGATCTATCAGAACTCTATAGGTCACAAAATCAGGAGCACAGCTTTTCTCAACCATTTGTTGCAGAAGCCCAATAGCTCGATCAATTTTCCCTGCTTTACCAAGACCATCCATCATGGCAGTATAGGTAATCACATCTGGAGGACAACCCTTTTCTTGCATCATGGTAAAAAGCTTATAGGCTTCCTCAGTTTTCCCTACCTTGCAAAGACCATTAACAATTTCAGTGTAGGTTACAACATTTGGAGCACAACCATTGTCCATCATTTTTGACAACATTTTAAGAGCTAGATCCAACTTGCTCTCCTTAAACAGTCTGTCAATCAAGGAGCTGTAAGTGTAGACATCTGGAGTATGACCGTCTTCGGCCATCTTCAGAAAAACCTTATGTGCCTCCTCCAACTGGCCAGCTTTGCATAAACCATCAATAAGAGAATTGAATGCAATATCACTGGGTTCACAACCAGCTTCTAACATTGCCTTCCATAGCTCATGAGCCTCCTCTAATTTGTTAACCTTGCAGAGACCATCAATCAGGGCACCATAAGTAAAAACATTTGGCTCAATACCAGTAGCTTTAATCTGGTCAAAGTAAATATCAACATTTGGAAAAAGTCCGCTTCCTCTCATTCTGTTATATATCTGACAGGCCTTCTCCACATCTCCAGCCTTACAATGTCCATCAATCAGCACCGTGTAGGTAATAATATTAGGAGCACAACCAGAAGCAACCATCTGGCCAAATACTTCATTTGCCTCGGATATTTTACTCATCTTTAGATAACCATGTACAAGTGTAGTATATGTCACAACATTGGGAGGACAGCCTTCTTTTTTCATTTCATCAAACCATTTGTGAGCCTGCTGAATAAGGCCTACTTTGCAAAAGTTGTCAATCAATACTGTGTAAGTAAATACATTCGGTATGACACCATTCTCTTTCATCTCCTTGAATAGCAAGATAGCTTTATCCATCTTATTGGCATGACAGAGTAACGTAATCACTTTTGTGTATGTACTAGTATCAGGAATGAAGCCCTTCTTCATCATTTCTTGTATAACACCAAGGGCCTCCTCGAATTTACCTCCTGCACAGAGACAGTGAGAGAAACGTCCCACATTTACCTTATTTAAGACAAACCCATCATCGAGCATATCATGATATACTCTTTTAGCCAAATCCAAAATTTCCGTGCTTCGGGGAGCCTCTTTCTCACAAATGCCACCGATCAAGGTGTTGTAAGTAACATAACTTGGAGGGCAACCACTAGGTGCCATCTTTTTTAGCAACTTATAAGCATCGGTGAATTGCCCTGCCTTGCAATAAGCATTTATGAGAGAATTAAAGATCGAAGCGCTGGGACGACAACCTTCGGACATCATCTGAGAGACAATTTTCTTGCATCTAGTTAGTTGGCCTGCTTTGAGAAAACTTCCTAGCAAAGTGTTGTATGTGACAACATTAGGAATGCAAGAATTAGCTCTCATTTTATGCATAAATGCTAACGCTTCGTCTAACATGGATGCTTCACACAGTCCGCTAATCATTTTGGTGTAGATAACAGTATCAGGAGTGAAATCCACCTTGTCCATCATATTCAATGCTTCTTTCCATCTACCAGCCTTGCACAGACAACGCGCAAAACAGCCAAGAGTGAAGGAATCGATACTAAAACCTGAATCACTCATGTCAGAATATATTTGACGGGCCAGTTCAAGCTGGTCCGCTGCCAAGAGAACCTGAATAAGCGCCTTGTAAGTCGTAGATGTGGGTTTATGACCACAATCCTTCAGTTTACCTAGTCCCTCTACAGCCTCATTCCACATCCCAGTTCGGCTGCATTTTCTAATCATAATATTCAACAATCTCCCCAGCATTTCATCATCTTCCTTTTTGATTTCTAGTAAAACACTATGAGGTATAGAACAGTGCCTATTGAATCCTGCAATTTCTAAAAGAGCTTCATATGTTCTAGGCGTGTGGGAAAAACCAATTTGTTGGCCTGCCCATTTAAAAAATCTCAGACACAATTCAGGAACTTTCAAACGCTTGAAGACCTCAATAACAAGGAATTCGCTTAGCTTCTCTCTATATTGTCTCAGACTTCTTTCAGTTTCATTGTCCCACCTATTACTGGCCTGTTTAATTATATCTGAAATAGCAATAGCCTCGGAGGAATACTCACCTCTATCAAAAACCTGCCCTATTGTTGCACTCTGATCGGAGTCACAATCATGCAAGAATGGCTGCCCTATTTCAGTACTTGTTTCAAATGGGTGCCCTTTCATTGCAGAGGAAGACTCCATGCCAGACTCCGAAACCCGTGCAATTTCTGTTTCTGCGTTGGAACACTCTGTGTCAACTGATTCAGAAGTAAGCTTGGATTGATCATTTACGTTGCTTGAAACCTTACATGCATTCCTCAGGCCCGTTTTATCTGACCCAGCACTGCTGCAGATCTTTGACAAAGCAAAACTATAATACCCAAATCGATGATCAAGATTTTCATAAGATATTTGCATGAAAATCCAATGCTTGAAGCTGGGAATATAGCATTTTGCTGGTGACAATGAGCGACTAACAATCCCCGCCAGTGGTTTGTTCATAGCGGTTAAGCATATATCTGGAGCAGAAGCCAAGCCTACCAGCCTGCCTTCCTCTGTTAGAAAGGAATAATAATAATGATGACAACACTCCAAAGTTCATATAAGCTTTGTTGTTCCTTAGAAAAAACATTCAATCATTCAAAGCCCAAAGGAATTCTATTCCATAAACCCTAGAGCTCTCCAAAATGCAACCTCCCTAATGACTCCCTCCACAACATATCATTCTATTTCATATTTTATTGATCGATTAATGGCGCTCATTTAGAAATGGCAAGAACATTTACGTCGTGGAACACATTTTGGAGTGTGCTAGCAGTCTTCTCTCCCGAGTTATTTTTCCGGCACATTTTCTGGCGATGCAGTTTTAAATTTCCGGTCGATTTAGAAGTTTGATCGGTTTTTTGAGCATCTGGGTTGGTTTAAAATGGGGCAAAACCCCTAGAGTAAGGTTCTGAAATGCATGGAACTTTAATCCATGCCAAGCTCAGGCTACCCTTGAAAATCTGGCCGAATTCAGGTCCATTATTTTACCGGAAAAGAGAGAAGATTGCTCCCTAGTTAGCTTACTCTATTTTGGAATATCTTATTATGTCATTTGATGGTTTGGAAATTACGAAGTACATTAGTCTCCATTTCCATTTTAATCTGCATGCACGCTTGAGATTTGTTTCTTAAGCGTTTTATTTTCTCCCTCTAATTTGCTCTTGAACTCAACAAATTTGTTTACTTTTTTGCATTTATATCATCTTTTCTCTTTTAAAATTTTGAGTCTTCTTTTCATACTCATGAGTTCTTTCAGATATAGCTTAGATGATCACATTAATGGTGTTGATGTAGGATTATATAGGTCTTTGGTGTCATGGTTAATTGTTTTTCTGTCTTCTTTGTTTGCTTCGAAAACCTCTTTTTTGTCCAAATTTGGTTCAAGATCCTTAATTTCTATTTGCTCCACACTGGTTTGAGAAGCCTTACTAGATATGTTGTTCACTTTCGGCAAGATCATTGCGAATTTTTTCTTATGTGGTTGCCTTAGCTTTTGGGTCTGCCTACGCTTCAGAATCCCCTTATATTGCTTTGTGTTTACAAAAACCAATCTTTCATTTGTGTTTCCTACATCCTTCTAAAAGAAAATTGTCATAAAAGAACCCCATGCTCTTGTTAAATCCTCCATTGTTACTGCACGATGGGAAAATGGAGATCCACTAACAAACTAAAGACTGTGTTTCCGGTAAGAGCTCAAATCCTCTTGGTGGACATGGTTTAGTAGTGGTTGTGAACCACTCAACTGAGATTGTAAACCCCCATTGTACCCTATCCTCTCCACAATAATCAAATAGTTTGCAGACTTGTTTCCTATGGTGTTAAGCATCGGTATTTGTGTCTTTTGTATGTTGGACCCCTGTCTCACCAAGGCTAAACTTTATTTTGGTTCCTCCACATTAACCCCCAGTGTGGTCATTCCTCTCTTTAAGAATGGTGATATCAATAACCCTTCCAACTACCACACTATTATGGTCAACCCCCTCATGGGAAAGTTTTTTGGGAGCATGATAGACCAAAGAATCAATAGTTGGGCAAAAGATGAGGGAAAAAGGGCAAAAAGGCAAGCAGGTTTTAGACCTAGGCATTCTACCATCGATCATTGTGTCAACCTTAGACATTTGATAGAGAAAATCTGGAACAAACAAGGTGAAACGGCCTATTGTTGTTTTGTGGAATTTAAGAAAGTCTTCGACATAGTGCCTAAAGACAAACTATGGAACAAAATGGAAGAGTTGGGTATCCTAGATGAATATAGAGCGGCAGTTCATAGACTTTATGAGAAGGTTAGAGCTAAAATTTGAACAAGTGAAGGAATGTCCAAATGTTTTGGTAGTGATATTCGTGTTAAACATGGATATCCTCTATCTCCCACTTTGTTTGGTTTATACATCGATAAGTTGGAAGCTTGGTTGAGCAAGACGGATGGAGAAGGTGTCCATCTAGCAGGGTATGTGATGAAGCTACTTTTATACACGGATGATCTTATTCTAATTTCAAAAATAGCACATGGATTAAGAGAGCATTTAAAGGCCTTGGAACACTTTTTTCAGGAGGTAGGGATGCAAGTGAACATTACCAAGACCAAAATCATGATCTTTTCTTTAAATAGAAAAGACAAACCAATCACCTTTCTTTTTGAAGGCAGCCCATTGGAGATAGTGAAAGAATACAAATATCTTGGGATTGACTTCCACTATAAGCTCAGTTGGGAGACTTGTAGGGCGAAAAGGATACAGGGAGGATCGAGAGCCTCATATTTACTCCAAAATAGGTGCAGAAAAGCTAAACTTTCATATTGGAAAACCAAAAAAACCCTCTTTGGTTTGTTGGTTACGCTTGTTGTTCTCTGTGGTTTTGAAATATGGGGAAGCAACATGTCAACTTACTTGCAGTTGGAGATAGCTATAAAGAATTCAGAAGCAATTAATTACCAGCAACCTCAAAGTTAAAACCATAGTCCCATATGAAATTCTTTTAGTTGAAACAAGTATTTTTCCGTTGGAGACGACAACAATAACCAAATTAATAAGTTATTTAAAGAAGGTGGAAAACATGGATAACCAACACTGGCCCAAGTTAGCCATGGAGGAGGAGTTAGACCGTAGGAATAACACTTGGATGAAGTAAAATAAAAAGTGGTTGAGTAAGTGGAATATCAAGCTGCATGAATGTCCTAACACCAAAGAAGAAATAAAAAAGTTTGTGATTGAAAAATTTAGGACTGCCATGTGGAACAATCACAACGGGAGTAAAAAAACATACTACATCAAGGAGTTTAACCCAAATCATGATCATAGTGAGAAAACATATTTAGGGGCAGTGATTAAAGGAAAAGCAAGGTTGTTAGTTGCACAACTGAGGACGGGTTCACATCACCTTAGATGTGAGACCGGTAGGTGGAGGGTACCCAAAGAAGTTTGGGAGGAGATAACTTGCATATTCTGCGATAAGGGTGTGGTGGAGACTGAGTGGCACTTTGTCATGGAATGTATAACCTACAAGGATATCCACGGTCAGTATGAAAATAGCTTAAAGGTCGACAACATGCACCAGTTATTTGACAAAGATAAGATCAACCAGATTTCTAGTCTTCTAGTCAAGATTCACAACAGAAGATTCGATGTCGAATTTTTTTTAAGATGAGTTAGGGTTGTTATTCTCTTCGTCCCTTTGGTTGTTCAGCCTTGTGGGCGTCATTAAAATCAATCAATCAATCATTCAATTTGGGATTTATCTTATCAATGTCATTTATGAGGAAAATCTTATCAATGTCATTTGATGGTTTGGAAATTACAAAGTAGTTTGTGGGCAATATGAGCATGAAGGCCCAACCTTGCAATGCTTAGGTGAGYTAATTACAACTCTTCAACAAGGGAATTGAAAGAGAGGAGATGTAAATTAGTTAATTTGTTTCCAATTTAAACTATAAATAGTTAATATTATAATTTAAGAAAAAAAAAAATTATGAGCAAGCAATTTTGAAAAAAAAAAAAATCTAGGTTGGTTTTCTATTTAGGCAAAACTTTTTAACTCRATATCAAACTAAAAGAGCAATAGATATTGTTRCCTCTTAAGTCATCACTTGGTGCAAAAGTTCCTAACCACAAGTTGTGAGACCCCAAGGGTAACTTATACAAGCTATCGATTGTCACCTCGGTAGCTTTGCCTTTATCTCTTCAGACTAAATGAACTCTGGCCTAGGGGGGATCTCTATGGTTAATTAAGATCAAGGTGTTGTAGTGTGAAGTGGGAGCAATGAAGTTATAATTTATGCTGCAAATCAACAATTTGGGATTTCAACTTTTGTATCTTTGCATCACATCACAAATGTTATGCCTTTCAGTTCTACAAGAGTTCATTATTGAGCCCTTTAATCTTTTCATCTCTCTCAGCTATCTTCATCTCCAATGATTCCACCATTGGTGATGGGGCATAGAGATCAGCTAGAGCACTACTTAATGAGATAGCTTCCTGAGACATCTTCTATTTTCTTTGTATGGACTTTTCCAAGTAAATTAAAGGCATTTGTTTTGTTGGACTACCTTGACTTATATATTTACCCTTACCCATTGATGCAAAACCATTTCCCATCATAAATGAATTATTTTGAAGAGGCCTAAGGGGGTCTTGAAATTACTTAAGGGAGTTGGTTTCCTTAATGGATTTGATTGTATTTTCCCTAAGTTGTAATCATATTCTAGAAGGATAGGGTTGTTTTCCCTAATTTATTATGTAAATGGCTTAATTGAGCAAATTAGTTGAGTTAGGTGGATTTTCCTAAATATGGAGGATTCGGTCTAATTGATCCTCATCAATTGTAAAGAGCAAGAAGGTTATTATTCTAGTTAGTTACAGATTCTTAGGAATTTGTTTTATTGAGCTGGAAGTGTATCTTCCATGCATAAATTGTGAGCCTTTGGGCATGTAGAGGTGTGGCCAATTGAGGAGAAATCAGGGCAAGACGAGGTGTGGCCAATTAGTGAAGAATCGAGCCAAAGGAGTGTGGCCAAATGAATGAAGAATCAAGCCAAGGAGTGAGAGAAGGTTGAAGTAGAGCCTAACTGTAGAATCGAGCAGAGATATTTTTGTAAACTGATGTATAGAGATTCATTAATAGAAATCTTTGTGTTTGTGGGAACCTTGTGTCAGTGTGGAGTTTGGATATCTTTCCAATGTATTAATGTCCATGTGTTGAATGATCGAGGTCCAAACCAGACTCTTAGAATATTTGTTGTAGGTTTCAGGGCTTTAACTATGTTAAAATCCTCAGTTGAAAAAGGAAGGATCGATCGGGTCGAGTTGACAGCGAATTGGTTTGGAATCGGGATTGAACCAGAGATGAAACTTCTATTATGTGCCTAGGTGAATCGAGGGTCAAATACCTTCAAAGAACAGAGCTCGAACCTTTTATAAACATCGAGGAACAGTGACTGTCGGATCAAGGTAAGGAGTTGATCGTGGCCATTGATTATATCAGGTCAGAGTTCTTTGTTTATGTTTAACTAGAAGATTGAGATTAGTTTGAGAGAACCTACTTCTAGACCGACGACCAAGATAAAAGGTGGATCTTGTTGTATCATCGGGTTTATCAATAGTCGGGAGTTTGATTTGTTGGATCGGAGCTTCAAAGTTCTTTAGTTATGACGACGACAAAGTTACGACAAGCAACAAGAGATAGACGATAGAGATCTATTGTGAGTGAGTCAGATCAGTGACTCTCAAAGGGACACATAGCATTCGATTCATTGAAGTGGAAAAGGTGAATGGATCGTGATCATTGATTATGAGAGATCAACAAAGGAGGATGATCCATCAGATTGGAAAAATTGACAACCAAAACCACATCATCGGGAGACTGTTAGTCGGGATTTGCCAGATTCTGTTTTGAAATCACCGACGACGATATCCACGTTGGGAATGTCGACGACTACCATGAGATCACAGAGGATGATAAGAGTGAAGTAAATCGACGGTGTGCGCAATGATGCAATCAACGGTGGAGATTAACCTTTAATCAGATCGACGACGAGCATCTATTCAGAGTAGACCAGGTCAATGGTTCTAGAAGAAAGCGCATAACAGTGTTCCATTAGGGTGGAAGATTAAGAGTGGGACGAGTTTCATCGGAGCAAACATATCGTCAGGACAGTTGAATCTAAGAGTGTAGCGATACTCCAAGGCCGACGACGATATTAAGTACTCGGTTCTAGCTGATGGTCATATGGAGAGTTGACGTATATCGGGGCCGAAATAGTCGGAGAGGTTCCATAGCATGAGATCTCCAATAAGGAAGGGCCGACGATGGTGTTTAGCCCTTGATCATAGCCAAATTCATATGAATGATTTCACTCAGGTTTTAGTAGCTAGGTTTAGAAGGCCATTAGTGCTTGAGTTCTAGCTCTCGAGTTCCATCCATGGTTGCGTGGAGAAAAAGGGACTTAGCACCCATACGAAAAAATGTTGGTCTTGTGAAGGGAAGGTTAGCACCATTTCATGAGCCCTAAAGTTTAAGTGCCTATGTGTGTACAAAGATGAAATTGGGACATGCGAGAACGGATAGTTCGAGACTATGTTAAAGGAGGATTTTGGGCCCGCGAGAAGTTTTCGAGAGCACTCAAGTGTTGAAGCGCAACAAAGTTTTATTCTAACTCTGCATATTGTGGGCTTTTAGACCTGGAGGTCGCCATCAAGTGGTATCAGAGCGCAACAACGCTCTTTGAGAGGGATTGAGTGAAGGAGCAACTTAGATTGAGGAATCATATCTTGTGCATAGAAGAAGGAATTTCCAGCAGAGAAGCTGGGAAAATGAGGAGAAATTACAGAAGGAAGCATGTGCAGATGTATGACAATGTACAGATCATGAGATATCTGGAGTTAAGGTATGCATTTTAATTTTATTTGTTGAAATGAAGATTTTGTGTGTTGGAGGGCAAAGTTCAACAAAGGAACTTTGAAGTTATAGAACTAAAGCAATTCCAACCAAGTAGTTGAGTTGGGAATAAATGTTTAGAGGACACTAATGAATTTCATATTCTAAAATAACTCTAGTTAATAAGTATTTATGTGTTTACAATTAGAAGCAAAGAGGAGTAGATGTGGCAAAAGGACCCTCACAGTAGGAGGAAGTTGCGATAATTTCTCGAAAAGAAGAGGGCCAATGCAGTTCTCAAGAGGAAGTGAGTGGAGCGCAGAAGCCTACAACTTTTGAAGCTGAGGAACAAAGGATACTCAGAAGGTTCTAGAGGAGAGAACTAAAGTGATACCCAGAGGTCAAGCTCATGAGGAAATCTTGATGAGGTATTGTGTAGCAAGTACCGAGGCTTGTTACAGAGGAAAGATTTGATGCAGCTCACAGTGAGCAGGGAGAAGCTCACCAAGGGAAGATGTGGAGATGACTATTGGTAGTCATGTTATAGATTCAGAAAGAAGCCACAACAAAAGGAAAGAAGATGTCAGGGCAGTTGGTAGAAAATTGATGAGTCAAGAGGAATTTGACAGAGAGTTTGATGAGTTAAAGGAAAGACTCGATATAATCAGGGAGATGCTACATAAAAGTGAGGAAAACCAGAGACAAAGTTGAAATGTGATGAAGATGATCAAATGGCCTATTGTACATATATATATGTAAGGAAGTTGAGGCAGAGCTTGAAGCACAGATTGGATTCTTGGATTAGAGAAGAACAAATCAGAGAAGTTGAGTACAAAAACTCCTTGGAAGCAAGACCAATAATTCACTTTTGTGAACCAAAGCAGGGAGTGATGCTTGGAGAAGAAGATAAGGGACAAGATGAAGACCCCATGAACGACTTGAAGAATTCAGTCCAACATAAAGAGAAGGTGCTAGAGGCGTCTTAAGAGACTAAGGAGTCTCATGTTTATAAAATTAATAAATTATGTGTATGTACAACTTATGTAGGTTATGAAGCTAGACAACCACCAAAATATGTCATAAAGGATGAGGAAGATGAAGAATTGCCTCGTGAGAGCATAGAGGAGAAACAGATCCATAAATCTGTTGTACCAAAAGGAGAGACAACATTATCTCATAAAAGTTGTGAAAGGAGAGATCATGCATGTTCAAAGAATGCAGGTGTTGAAGACAATAAGGAGGATGAAGATGTGGAGAGAATGATGTAATACCCCTAGGCTGAACCACAAATTGTAAATGCAAATGTACTTAAGCTAGTGATTTGTTTTATATCATTTTTGCATGCACCTTCCATGGTGTAGTGCATACATGTACTGCGCGATAAAACGATGAAATGTGCACATTCTAGGATATCGCACGCAACAAACTTAAGTGTGCATGATTTTGAGGACAAAGAGCCTTTTGTGTATATGTTGCATTTTATAGGCTAGTGAGCCAATTATTATAAGCTAGGAGGTTTATGTGTTGAATTAGGCTAGAGAGACTAGATGTTGAAGGCCAGTGAGCCTATTTTTCTATATGTAAATACTCATATCATTAATATTATACATCGTTGCGTGTAGACCGACCACGATAAAAGAGTATGGGGGGACTAAACTCCACTAGTTAGGGAAAAGGGGGGCTAAAAGTTAAGGATAAGGGGCTAAGATAGGGAGCTTAAGCCAAAAAGGAATCTTATATTAATATTCCTTAAAGTATAAAGTATGGATAATTATTTTATCCTAAGTTCTAAGGATGGGGACAAGTGAACCAAAGTAGCTCTCAAAATGACAAGTGTCAAGTTGGGAACATGCATACATATAGTTTGGACTTAGTTCATTTGGGGGGTCATTCATTCATTCCATGATCATTCACTCACTCTTCCAGTGGTCCTTCGTACCTTTCTGTTACTACCATTGTACTAGTATCCGTACCCATACCCGTATCTGTACCTGGTTAGCTTGGGAGTTGGACTGAAGAGGCGGGTTATGAGGCCCGTGAGCAATTTCTCTTGAGGCGAGAGAATTGTTTGGATTTGATTTCCCGAAGGTGCTAAACTACAGCTACAGGGCTCCGAGAATTCCTGTTTGCTCTGTCGCTGAAGCCCTGGAAGGGAAGTGGGGCAGCCAAGGGACTGTTGAGCAGAGAAGGGGCACACTTCCTAGGGTGGGACATGCATGTGGGGAATGAGGGATTGTAGGTTGTTAGTTTAAGTTGGCACCTGTGACAAAGTCTTTCATGTTTTCTAAGATACATCATCCTGGTTAGGAATCCCTTTACCCGGGTGGAGTTTAGTCCCAGCTCGGGGGTGACCCACTACTGAGAGTGATGAGCAGCATGGTCTAAGGCTGAGAGGTTCGTGGAAGGTCTGCATGCAGTTGGTGACATTTTTACAAGATAAGTATCAATTGTGTGTTAAATTACATGTTGCATTATTATTCATGTGTTTTGTTTTATGGGATTATCATGTGTGTGGTTTATACCTGTCTTTGTATTTATGGGTATTGTTTGTCTGTGGTGCATGTATATGTTTATTGTTATTTCCGTATGAATCTGGGAATTTACATAATGTATTTTTCTATTCTAATTTATATATATAAAGTTTCGCAAGAGTTTTTGTGTGTATATGTTTTAATTTGCATATAGTTTGAAAGATTTTGTGTGGCATAGCCCAGTTGGATGTTGGGGAGGTTGCATTATGGTATTAGAGCATGAAAGCTTTTTGGTGGCATGACCCGGCCTGGGTGGTTGGGTATGTTACAATATGATATTGGAGCATGAAAGCTTTTCGGTGGCATGACCCGGCCTGGGTGGTCGAGTATGTTACAATATGGTATTAGAGCTCCAATTTTCAACACTGAGCCTGATGAGACGAGAAAGTTGAATTGAAGTGAAATTTCACAGAGAATTGATTTCAAAGTGGCCAAATTTCAAGTTACAGATCATCCATGGAAAAAATTAGGAGCAATTGCGTGGAATTGGGCAAAAGTCCCAATTTATGTTGTTAAATTCATGGGAAAATTGATAAATTTGGCCAAGTAGTGAGATATTCCTAATTTAATATATGTTCTAGCAAATTTAGACCTGGAATTGGTCGAATTTGAAGTTACAGGGAAGCCATGATAGATGGAGCGAGATTAGTTGATTAAAATTCTCAATTCGTGAATTGAGTTTGGGAAAAATTCGTTCCAGGAATGCCAACCAACAACGATTTGTTGTTGCAAAGGTTAAATTAGTGTTATCGAGGTGAAATTGAACAAATTTCATAGTTTTAGAATGTCTATGGTGAAAATTGGGAAAAAGTTATGCAAAAGCCCCAATTTCTACAGTGGAATTCACGAGGAATTGATGCGCATAAAAATGAATGTGCGCACTAAAAATGCATGATGCATAGTGAAATGCTTGTGATGTGTGGAAAATAAGGGTGTGTGGCTACGTGCACAAAAATTTGGCATTGCGCGATGCAGAGTGGTAATGCATGAAAATATTGGTGCATGGGTGTGCACACTTAAATTTGGTGTTGTGCGGTGCAGAGTGGCAATGCACGGAAAATATTGGCACGTGGGTGTGCGCACTTAAATTTGGTGTTGCGTGGTGCAGAGTGGAAATGCGTGGAAAATATTAGTGCACGGGTGTGCGCAATTAAATTTGGCGTTGCGCGGTGCAGAGTGGTAATGCGTGGAAAATATTGGTGTGCGGGTGTGCGCACTTAAATTTGGCACTGCGCAGTGCAGAGTGGTAATGCGTGGAAAATATTGGTGCTCAGATGTGCACACTAAATTTAGCATTGCGCTGTGCGGATTGAGTGGTGCATGCGTAATACTAGGGCGCACGGTGTGCACATGCATAATAATGGCACGCATGGTGTGCGCAATATTGACAAAGCGTAGAGGAATTTTGTTGGTGTGCGAGCAATGTGAGTATATGTTGTCGCGCGACAGTTTAGTTAATGGTGCACGTAGAGTACTGGTGCGCGGTAGGGGCGTACTAAACTTTGACATGGTGCAGTGTGTAGAGTGCAATGCATGTAGAATATTACCGCGCGACACAAAAATTGTGTGCAACAGGTATTAGTGCATGAACCAAAATTGTGCACGATGGATATTGGCGTGCAACACAAAAATAATGTGTACTAGTTATTGGCACGACAAAGAAGTGATCCACATTGGTTATAAGTGCGCAGAGCATGCGCTACCTTATGGTGTTGCTGTGCATGCTAAATATGTGTGTACATGTTCAAATTTGTGCATGCGAAGTCATTTGGATGGTCTACAACAACAGAAAACCAGTGAATTTATGCGACATTTTATATTGTTTGAAGGTCATCTGTTTGCAGCGCATTTTTGAGGCCCTAAACAACATTTTTAGCTAAAAAACCTCGAGAACAAAGTGTACCAAGGCACACTATGTCTTTACAACTCAAATGAAAGATCTCGGAGAGAGATTTCTAATGGTGTAAATCGTTCGTCAAATAAATCTTTTATGAGGAAGTTACATGACAAACGGTGGAGGGTAAATTTTAAGACCCAACTAACTTCAAAGGGCCATAACTTTCTACTTTGGAATCAGATTGAGGCACAGGAACAGTCTCTGGAAATATATTGAACCATAGAAAATAGTCCTAAAGTTGAATTAAAATTCTGGGCATGTTAAAAAATTTAAAGATGGCAAAAAAGGTACCTGTAGCATTCCAGATCAAAACACTAATTGGCCTAGAACTTCAGTAGACTGTAACTAGCAGCCTAGAACCCAAAAAGAGGTGAAACTTGGACAAACTGTCCAAAATTTGTAAATGAAGAAAATCAATTGAGATCTTACAAAAACTCTAATGGAGTAGGTGCAAAAATGCATAATTACAGTGCAGATTTTGCATCAAGTTGAAGTGTGAACAAGAGGAATTAATGGACAATTTTCAAATGACCATAAATTTCTGCTCAAGACTCAGAATTGAGCAAGGGAGAAGTCATTAGAAAGGTCTTGGATAGAGGAGTCTAATTATCCACCCATAAAATTGATTTGGGCAGTTAATTTTCACAAGAGATCAAAAGAAGGAATTATGGTGCATTATTGGAACAAAATTGTACATAATTTCATAAATTTGTTAAATTATTTAGCCTAACAAATTTTGTTGGCTGCACATTTTGGCAGAGTTAAATTTTTTTTGTTCTTAAGAGGTGAGAAGGTTGAAATTTAGTTAAATATAAGCAGAGGTACTCAGGGAAAGAGTGCTATGACAAAATCTTTCATAAGATGATCAAAAGCCAAGACTACAAAATGTTAAGGTATGAATCTGGGTGCAGCCATAAAGTCTTGGGAAGCCACTATAAGAAGCCCACTCATGTTAGTCAAGTACTCAATGGAATTTGGGAAAAGGAATAGATCATGTAGTGAATGAATTAGTGAAAATACACTCACTCCCAAAGAAACCAATATACAGATTAAGCAATACATTGGAGTCATATATATTATAAAAGGAATTGACTATTAGAATGATAGTAATCAGATAAAGAAAGAGGCTTAATGCATATATGGATAAAGAGTGCATCATATCCATGGATTAGCTATGAAATTATAGAGTAATGTTTCCCTTATGGTTATCATAGTCCACAGTGGAAGCATGGTATGAAAGGCATCACTTCGAGGGTAAAGAAATGAAGGTGCACATAAGTAAGGAGTGTCAGTTGAGGCACAGGTGCATCAATAGGGCACGATGGAAGTGGATTATGCAAGGCAGGTTGAAATCAGATTGGTCAAGGAAGGAGAAAGTAATAGTCATTAAGCAAATCCAAGTGCTGATATGATCATATAAGGAAGGGATAAATCAAGTACCTCAAGAAGGAAGTTGGTGTTAACTATCCAAGGTTACTCAGAAAACATGTATGGAAATATAATTGGGTCATGTAGGAGTTGGATCAGAGGGATCTGAATAATAGTGGAATGCTGAAAATTAATATCAACATAATATGTAGTGGCAATCCATGAACATCCTAGGATAATGGAAGAAGAAATCATGAGGTATGTATCAAGCTAATGGGAATGTAGGACAACACTCTAGGAGAGAAAGCAAGAATAGTAGAGGATTGTTGATGCATTCAAAAGGTATTGAAGATATTTCCACAATAGCATGGAAATGTCGAAGCCAAGAAAGACTTAAAAATGAAATGAATCTCTGTAGAGAGTCAGTAAGGAACCATGAAGAAGAAAATGGTTTTATGCATAGTTAGCAATGCAAAAGAGATGGTGCCTAAGAAGAATCCATCTCAAGTGGCATAGAGCCATGAGTGACATTTTCAGGGGGTGGAAGTATCACTTGAAATTATGATGGTAAATTAAAAGCAGTATTAAGTACTTTTAATTAATTCTATATAGCTAGAGAAGGAGGCATGTGTGCGTTGGCGTCATGGCTGATGAGGCTAGTTTGGGCGAGAACTTCCTAGCGGTCATTGTGGCACTTCCGGGCATCGGATTTCCATTCTGTGAGTTGCATTGGAATTGTAACATTGAAAATCATACAATTATCCTATTTTGGGGATGAAAAATTCACTTTGACGGATGTCGAAAAATTGCTCTCAAAGGCATTTTTTAATGAAAGTTTGGGCCCCGCTTTCGCTGCCACTTCGCCCAAATTTAATTTCGTCGGTTTCTATACCATATATTCTATATAGTATTTAAATTTAGCCATTGAAGATAAGGTTATGTGTTAGTAGCACAAAGTTATAAATCCACCAAAATAGCCAATTAACGTTTGGTGCGCTTAACATTGTGTAAGAGTTGGGATGACCAAATTTCATTCAAGATACATTTTAGAGCCAGTGCAAGACCAATAGGTGGTGTGGTTGACCCATATAATGCCGAACGATGTTTTCACAATCAAGACTTAGCCATAGAATCAAGAAACACAAAGTAAACAAGTTGGTACGGTACATGAATGCGAGCTATTAGCAACACTGAAAAACTCAATTATGAATGCGGTCATGAAGTAGGTTAGGCGTGGTAGGCATCAATAATCAATCATTCATCTAGGCGTGGAGAGATTAGTCACCAAATTTATTTGGAGATTGACTGACGAGTGTAGCAAGAAGAGTCTGAGCTGGAGGAGGATGAGATAGGCTTCAAGGCGAAGGTGAGCCTTGCTGATTGAGTTGATTTTTTTGAGAAGAGGAAGATCATCGTCAATGCCCTTGTCGATGGTGAGGGGTCGACACTCTTTCATTGGCGCATCGGTGACAAGCGAGGGAAACTTATCAAAAAGAAGTGCATAGGTGAGGAAGAAACACACCTCGCAAATATGCAGTGTATTGAAGTGAAAGGGATGAGCGTCACCGATATGCGATGCATTGACAAAAGTGGAAGTAAGTAAGTCTGTGAAAGATGTGTGTGTGACGAAGATAATCGCGCAGACACTATTGATGTGTCAACGTTGATCACACACACTTCACCAATGATAAGAACATGTGTAGTGAGATTTAGCGGAAGTGCATTGGCGTGTTAGTCAAGCTCGAAGGATGGTGGCCTGTGTATTGGAGAAGAAATCACTAGTGCACCAATGTGGAGGTGGAATAAGGATGCGCGTACCAGTATGCTACGTATCGATGCAGGAAGAAGGAACTCGCTGAAGTGCAGATCGATGGGTAGAAGTGATCGGGAAAGGAACTGGAAATGATAAGACGGGAAGAGCAGGGGGAAGACTTAGGCGTAGCTATTAGCACGAAAGATAGAATTGGAGGGTTCTAATAGGAAGATTTGGAGGTGGGGGGCCAATTTCTTGTCTTAGAGAGAAGTTAAGAGAAGAAAATTGGGAGGTTGTTGTGCATGCACAACATGCACACAAGGACTTTTAAAGTTTGCATGCATGCCAAATCCTCGAAGAACTTTTGTAATGATTGTAACTGTTTTTGTAACAAACCAACTGATCATGGTTGAGGTTGTGAGTGAGATGGAAAGTTTGTTATGATTTCCATGTTCACGTAGAGATAAAATGAATGCATGTGAATATGTTGAGTGTTGGGTTTTTGGTTAATAGAGGATTCATTATTAGAGATTGATTGTGTTTGTAGAGCTGTGAGTAGAACACAAGAGAGAAAGTAGATTAAGATCTGAGTTTCAGGTCTCTGGTTTAATTTGAATGAGTCTCAGAGTAGGCTATGATCCTCCATGCATATAAATGTTTATTTGTGATTAATGAATGAAGGCCAAAGGCCCATTTGATATTCTATAAAGAGTTATGTTTTGAATGAATGTTTGTTAGATATGTTAGGCTATGCGGGATTGGTACAATGATGTCATGGATGAGTAGAATGATGCCATGAATGAATAGGATCTAATGCGTAGCTTGTAGTCAAGTGTGTCATGTTTGTAATATTGCAACATGTTTTGCACAACCATTTGGTCTCTGCGATTCTCAAGCACATCTTGGGCGAGACCTTATTTTGTACATGAATATTGAATATGCTAATGTGAATGGGGTATTTGTTGATGAATCATTTTGAACCTTGGGTCTGAAACCTTGAGCAAACAAGAAGCACCAAGTTGTAATGAAAAATTCTAGGTGGACTATAGGTCGGTGATAGGTGGTATCAAAGCAATTTGATAGTTGTAGAGCTATCTTTGTGAAGATTGTGTGCTTCACTATTGTGACAGTGGTTGAAGACTTGACTTAGGCTAGTTTGGGTTCCCTTCATCGGATACATATCTGTGCCAAGCATCACATATACCATCATGAGAGTTGTGCCAGCTTTCTGGGTGAACATGAAATGGATCCTATTGATGCGGGCAAAATTCCCTTCAATAGACAGGGGTACTCACTGTTACGAGGTCCCAATTAGACTACGCATCATTTGGATTAGGAGACCCATCTGGATTTTGGGCCCGGTGCCATTACTGGTTTTGGGGGGTGAATGAATGGTTATGAATGCAATGGAGAATGCAGACGCACACTAACTACTTGTAGAAATAAAATTAATCTATCCTATCCTAGCTAGGAGCAACTACGATAAATAATGAGCAGTTGGGATTGCCACTAATTTATGTCCGTACACGAAAAATCTGTAAACAAAACAACATTCTTACAGCACATGCAAACAACATAACAACTCACTTGAAACAATTCGCAACAAAATAACTAGCAACAACAATATTTCTCTATAGCAAAATTGACCCTGAGGGATTCTCAATATTTCTTCAGAAAATAGTTCTTGAATTTATAAATGGTTGGAGAGCCCCTTCAAAATGGGTCTCTTCCTTTACTTATAGTATTTTCAGTAACTTCCTATGGGGTTTTCTTGAATTCAACAACAAGAAGATACAATTCTTTTCAACTTCCCCTCTCAACTATTTTCGACATGTGTTACAATAAGACAAAATTGAATATCGTTGGAAAAAAGACAAAATAAGAGACGATTGTGAACATATTCGAATTGTTTTTTGTTTGTCCTAATTTTTTTGTCCTTAGCTCTCAAGTAAGATTCCCGAGCTTCATGTTGTCCTACAATGGGGATGACTTAGAATAGAAGTGTCTCCAGGGCTGCTTAGTGGGCTGTTGAATTTTGTGAGAGGTTTTTCGTATTTCTCATCAAGTTGACCATGAAAGCTTTAATCATATTCTATCTTTTGGCTGGTTTGACAAGATGTTCCTCCATCATATATATTGTCACTCTAGTCGCAGCTTGTGCATCTAATTTCCTCTGCTTCACGTTTAGCTCGACCTCTTCAAAACTTTTCTCATATGATTTTTTTTCCCGAGTACTTCGTTCGGAGGCAAGTGCCCTTTGTGTGTTAGAATGTGTGATGCCTTGTTAAGCTAAGCACAAATTACTAGGGAATTCTTTACATCCCTTTCGACCTTCTCCCCAACTTCCTAGTAATTATCAAGAGCGACATAGTCCACTTTCCTCTCCCACTCTACTATGAGAGGTAGCCCGCCTATGTCATCCAAGTTCTCAACAATCCATCGTTGCATATCATTCAAACCTGCTTTAATGGTGGTGAATTCTACATTCTTGTAGTGTACTAAGTTATGTTGGGCCATAATTTGCGCCACCAATTGTTGTAAGACTTGGAGGTTCTCATACATGTCGATTTCCATGCTGTGGAGTTATGTTATGACTCTTTTGATGCATAATTTGAATTCTTTAAGGCTCTCCTTATCTCTTTTTCTGCACCTGATTTCTTCTTCCAACTCTCTGATCGATCATCTTTTTCTTGGTTTTCATGGACCAGGTCTTTGAGGTTTTACTCTGATGCCATCGTGAAGGAAAAATTGGTTGATAAAATTGAGATTGGGTCCTTCTTGACATATTCTATCACAACAGTTTCTGTAACCACTAATAGGTGAGCTTTCTTAGTGATTGGGAGTTTCTTGGTTTGCTATTGTACTATTTTGTCAGAGGCCTTGTCAAACTAGAAGGCGTTTATATTGGCCACCTTTTGAGCCTTGGAGGGCATGAAGAGTCCTAGTCCAAGTTCTCCCAGCGAAAAGTGTCCACTTGTGAGAGGGGCTTTGGTCAACAATCCTGGGATGTCCATGTCCATAAGGGAAGCGACATTGTTTATCGCATCTTCATCTTGCTTCCTCTGCTCCTCCTCTACCTCTTTTGTTGTTTCTTCTTCGACTTCCCTCTTTTCTGCGATTGCTTTTGTTGTTGCTTTAGCTAGAACTTCTTCTTCTATTTCAACAACTTTACTCGCTTTTCTTTTTCTTTCATGTTTTGCTAATACTACTGTTGTTGATTCGAAGATTGTGGTTGTGGTCATTGCTACTGTTGTTGTTGTTGCTTATTCATTAGCCTTCTTCTGGGCTTCTTAGACTCTTTGTTCATCTGAAATTATACCTAGTGGGTTTCCCCTTCACTTGAATATGACATCATGATATATTTTGGCACGACAGTGAATTTCCTCTTCTTCCCAAATGTCTGTTGTGTATTCCCATCTGTGCTTGTGGTTGATGTAGTGTTTCTTTTCCACGTCCATAGGATCATGCCTTCATAATATTTCCTCTCCGAAGTGGAACGATGTCAATATTTCTACTTCGACTTGGTCTTCTTTGACTTCCTCTAAGGAGTATGACCCAACCCATAGTGGTAGAGGAAGCGAGATAGACTTCTTGAATCTGTAGAGAGCTACACCAACTCCTTGCACCACAGTATGATAAGTGATTTCCTGTAAAACCAACTTTTCTAGGTTAAATTGTGGAAGCAAATGTGGAGCTTTGGTGGCTCTGTATATCCTCAAGTATGTTCCATATTCGAAAAGATACCAATCTCCTATCCTTCCAACTATTGCCTGTGCCTTATTCATCATGCACGAGGCTGGTGAGTCGAATATAAGCTGGTTCAAAGGTGCTAGGAAGTGATCACATATCTTGTGATAACATGTCCTATACTTGTGCTCCCAGAGCACCTTACAGTAAATGTGGATTGGGAGGTCGCTTGGCTGCTAGGTCCAGCCCATTTGTGGATATGCGTGATAGATGCATACCATGTCCAAGAGATAAGAGGACATGTGAAAACTTGAGAATTTCCAAGGCACTGTCTCTTTGACTGTTCTGAGAGCTTCTTCCAGGGATGGTTATAGAATGTTGTCCTAGTTGAAGGTCGACCCGACATTTGTGATGTAGTAAATAAGAGGCACCCAGGTTATCAGGAATTTTGAAGAATCAGGTTCCCCATATAATCTGCACAACATTGCCACCGCATATCGGTAACGAATTTTCAACAAGTTGGTGGGATATTTTCCTGATGGCGTTGAATTGAATGGTTTGTTGGGTTTGTACCAGATCTTCAAAAGATATTTCGGCTTAAGTGAGAACTTCCTTGTAAGCTTCTCATCTAGTGGCCTTTGTTGGGTATGTGTTATATTCTTTGCAAAATTGATCCCATGTACTGTACACTGATATGGGATCAAGGGGGGGTGGGGGGAGGGACTCAGGTCCCTCTCGTAAGTGGGTTTAAGGGAAAAGCCCATGAAAGAGAATATTTTGGTGTTTTTTTGCATATGTTTTTGGTGGTTTTTTGTCACATGGTTTTCACCAATGGTTTTCTAATTTCGATTAGGGAATTAGGGTTGTTGACTAATCTGAGTCAATGGATTAGGGGTTTGTATGTAAGGAGATCATATATACATATTGTATTGTAAAGAATGAATAAGATGATGAATAAAGAATATTAGAGGTGCGACTCTAAACATGTTTTTGGTTTTCTCGGTTTGGGTTTTCGGGGTAAAAATTTTTGTGTAATCTGTGTGTGCCATTGTATTTTTTCTATTTTTATTAAGAATCTATTTGTAGTAAATAATTGTACAAGGTTAAAATCTACATTTGGTATCATAGTTGTTATTGGCTTCATGGGGATACCTTTGTGGCTAAGGTTTTGGCTCGGGTATGTGATAAACCTTGTTACAGTGGGAGATTTGCAGTATCGATTCTTTAGGTGAAAAGAAATGGCAAGCAGTTCAAAAACAAAGATCGAGAAATTTAATGGGAAAAGTTTTGACCCGTGGAAGATCGAGATGGAAGATCTGTTGGTGGATAAGATCACTGAATCGTTGTGGATCCAGGTATTTCACCTCTGCACCTATAGGAACATTAGCAGAAGACTGGAAAAATTCAGATCGGAAGGTGAAGAGAACAATCTAGTTATGTCTCTCAGATTTAGTGTTACTGAATGTTTCAGGGAAATATACAACCAAGGGACTATGGGATAAGTTAGGGGCTTTGTATCAATCAAAGTCTCTAGTAAATAAATTGTTCCTGCGGAAGAAGCTATATAACCCGAGGATGAAATATGGACACTTAGTGATAAAGCATCTGAAAGCCTTCAATACCGTGGTAAGTTAGCTATTATCTATTGATATTAATATTTCTGATGAAGATAAGTGTATCGATTTATTTTTCTCTTTACTAGACTCGTGGGATAATGTAGTTGTGGCCATAGGTAGTAATACAACTACTTTAAGTTTCGATGATGTGGTCTCATCCTTGTTTCAAGAAGAGATGAGATGGAAGAACATGAAAGGACATAACACAAATGAATTATTTGCAAGAGGATACTCCCAGAAAATAAATTGATCTAGGTCCTCAAGTGGGAGATCTAAATCTAAGGGAAGATATAAATCTCTTGAAAAATTTGTAAAGGTATGTTGGAGATGTGGAAAAGAAGGGCACTATAAGAAGCAATGTAGATCCAAAAGTGTTGAGAGAGGGAAGAGATCTAATGATGCCCCTTCTAAAGAAGCAAAAACCTTTGCAGAAGAAGGAGGAGATGTGTACTTGGCTTCTTCAAGCACAAATTTAGATCACGAGGCATGGCTAGTTGACTCAGGTGCATCCTTTCATATGACTCCTCATAGGGAGTGGTTTTGCGAATATGAAAGTTATGATGGAGGTGATGTTATGTTAGGTGACAACTTGATAAACAAAATAGTAGGACAAGGAAAATTCAAGTTGAAGCTCATGAATGGAAGGATTAGAACACTCCCTGGTGTTTCACACATCCGAGGATTGGCTCAAAATTTGATTTTCATAAGCCAAATAGACGATGTAGGGGTAAAAATAGTGATTGAGAAATAAATCTGTAGGATGGTTTGAGGAGAAATGGTTTTGTTGAAGGGAGTTCTGTTTGGAACTCTATATAAGGAACAAAAAAGCATTATTAATGATGGGTCCAATTGTTCCTGATATTGGAGCTAAAGAAGAAAAAACTCCTACAGTCTCTAGAGAAAAGGCTATGTTGTGGCATCAATGACTGGGGCATATTGGATATAAGGGCCTTCGACTACTACACAATAAAGGTATGGTTGAAAGTATGTCTAACTACTCCATGGATTTTGATTTCTATGAACATTGTGTCTATGGGAAGAAAAATCGGTCAATCTTCTTGTCTGGTGCAATGAGGGCAGAGGGTATTTTACAGTTGGTGCACAATGATCTGTTTGGACTTGTGTTGGTTCCATCACTAGGAAAATCTGTGTACTATGTCTCATTTATAGATGACTTCTCGAGGAATAGATGGATATATTTCCTCGGGAATAAATCTAAAGTCTTTGACATGCTTAAAGAGTTTAAGGCTCTTGTGGAGATTCAAACAGAGAAAATAATTAAGGTTCCAAGGATGGATAATGGTGGGGATTTATGCGAAAATTAATTCGAATAATTCTGTAACAAGTGTGATATATCAATACAAAATACTATTCCATATACACCTCAACAAAATGGATTTGCAGAAAGGATGAACATGATGTTGATGGAGAAAGTAAGATGCATGCTCAGTGGTGTCGGGCTAGGATAAGAATGCTAACCAGAGGCAATGGTTATTACATGTTACCTGGTTAATGGATCACCCTCATTAGCGTTGGATGACAAGACTCCACAGGAGGTATGGATTGGTAACAAATCCTCTCTCAGACATCTCATGGTATTTGACCGTGATGCTTATGCTCACGTTCCAAAGGAAAACAAGAGTAAGCTAGAAAAAAAGGATGAAATATGTATCTTTATAGGGTATAAAGATGGTATGAAAGGTTATAAGCTTTGGAACCCATAAACTAAGAAGGTAGTGGATAATCAAAATGTGGTATTTAGAGAAATCAAAGATCTTGTCAAATAGGAAGTCCTACCACGAAAGGAAGAACTAGAGAAAATATAGTTTGAGTTGAAAGATAATGAATCAGACTCTACAGAAGAACAAAAATCAAAATAAGAAGATCCTCATACTCTAGTATTGAGGAGATTGGTTTGGGAAATAAGGAAACTAAATAGGTATAATCCACTTGATTTTTGTTCAAATTTTTGTTTGTCTATTATTGATGACAATCCTAGAACTGTTAGGGAGGCAATAGATTCAGAAGATATAAAACTCTCGAAAAAGGCCATGGTTGAAGAAATGATAGCCTTGGACAAGAATGAGGCTTGGGATCTAGTGGAGTTGCCAACTGGAAGAAAGCATGTTGGCAACAAATGGGTGTTTAAGAAGATGTTGAATGTAGAAGGAAATCTGGAGAAATACAAAACTTGGTTTGTAGCAAAAGTTTAATCCCAGGTAGAGGGAAATGACTTTGGTAAAATAAAATCTCTTGTTGCCAAGTTAGCTTCTATTAGATTTATTTTATTTGTTACTACTGCATTTGATTTTGAAGTAGAACATATGGATGTGAAGACAACATTCCTATGTGGGGATCTAGAAGAAGAAATCTACATGAAGCAACTAGAAGGCTCTGTTGTGAAGGGAAATAAAGGGCTAGTATGTAGGCTGAAAAAGTCCATGTATGGGTTAAAGCAATCACAAAGGATGTGGTATGAAAAATTTGATACTTAAATGTTAGGACTTGGCTTCACAAGGTGCAAAGTGGATCACCGTGTGTATTTCAAATTAATTGGTGACCATCTCATTTATTTGGTCTTGTATGTGGATGATATGTTGTTGATAGGAAACGACAAGGAGATTATCTAGGATGTGAAAACTTAGTTGTTCTCTAAATTTGACATGAAGGATTTTGGTGCTGCAAATTTCATTATGGGAATGGAAATTAAAAGAGATCGGGAAAACAAGAAACTCTAGTTTAATCATAGGAAATATTTCAAGACAATATTGCAGAGGTTTAATATGCAGGAATGTAAACCAATCAAGGTTCCTATTCCTATAGGTGTAAAGTTATTTGTAGATTAGTGTTCATAGACACAAGAATAGGAAGATGACACGTCCCATGTTCCTATTCTAGTGCAATTGGTAGTTTGAAGTATGTAATGGTCTATAATAGACCATACATTGCACATGTAGTGGGAGTTTTGAGCTAGTATATGTCAAAACCAGGGAAGGAGAATTAGACAACAATAAAAAGGGTTTTCAAGTATTTGCATGGCACTAATAGTTATGGATTGTGTTACCAAGGAAGATCAGAATTGGACAGAGTCTTAGACATACATGGCTTTGTGTATGTAGATTGGGAGACCTGGATCGTAGAAGATCTACAAGTGGGTATGTGTTTAACCTATTTGGAGGAGAAATAATCTAGATGAGCAAAATACATATTATAGTGGCACTCTCTACTACAGAAGATGAATATTGCAAGCAATGAAGCAGTGTAGTTACAAATATTGTGTTTAGGTATTGGGTTGGTACAACAAGCTATAAGGATATATTGTGATATTCATAGTGCAATGTTCTCGACGAAGAACCTGACTTACCATTCAAAGATAAAGCATAATGATGTTCAATATCACTTAGTGAGAGACATGGTTGAACACAAGAAGGTGTTGTTGATGAAGGTGGACACTTTGGAGAATGTTGCAGATTCATTAACAAAATCTGTGAGCACTGAGAAGTTCTCTTGGTGTAGACGATCTATGGGCATTTTTGCCCTGGATTTTTGACTATGTAATCATGTAACCCCTTGTATGCAAAGAAAACAACAAGTGGGAGAGTGTTGGGTATGTGTTATGTTCTTTGAAAAATTGATCCCATGTAATGTACATTGATATGGGAGCAAGGGGGGGAGTTTACTGTATATTTTTGGTGATTTTTTGTGTATCTTTTTGGCAGTTTTTCGGCACATGGTCTCCGTCGATGGTTTTCTAATTCCGGTTAAGGAATTAGGGTTGTTAACTAATCTGAGTCAATGGATTAGGGGTTTGGATGTCGTGGGATCATATATACATATTGTATTGTAAACAATGAAGAAGATGATGAATAAAGAAGATTAGAGGTGCGACTCTAAACATGTTGCTCATTTTCATGGTTTGGGTTTCTAGGGTAAAAATCTCTGTGTAATGTGTGTGTGTGCCGTTGTATATTTTTTGTTTTTATTAAGAATCTATTTGCAGTAAATAATTCTACAAGGTTAAAAATTACAACATTTCCCCGCTATCTAGGTGGTAGAAGGAAGCTATAGCTGAAGCTTCGAAAGATGTTATCGGGTGCTCCTTGGCATTGAGAATATACCTGGCCTCCAATCCCACATGCCTTACTATCCACAAAATGGGCTATGTGCATGGTAAGTCTGTTGTGTGTGCTTCCACCTTGTACATTTTGGATTTTCTGATGTTTTTAATTGTCTTGAGATAAGCAACATCTTCCGCCTCTTGGGGGAAGGTTTGGTTGTTGAACATTTGGCAAACCTCACCCCATTTGATTGAAGTTTCTTTGTCAATGACTCCTTTAGTGTCATCATATATGGGCCATGGGGTATCTATTTAATCCTCCTGAATGCTTCCACTAGTAGAGGCCTCTTCAATAGGAGCCTTGCTGGCACTTTGCAATCTTTTACGAGGTGACATAGTCGAATCTGCAAAGTTCTCCAAAACATTAATGTTAGACATCAACATTAATTTTAACAAGGCAAGAATGGAAAAAGAGATTGACTGGGCCATTTTTTTCATTTGAGTGATTTTGAGTTCTTTTGAGGGGAACAATGAGTTTGTGTTTTTCAGGCCGATACACACCTGTATCAACATCATAAAGCTCATTATTGTTGATATAGAAAGGTGTATCGGTGTCCACAAAAAGATGATTCACTGACATTGCGAGAAGACTTAGCCATTTTTTTGGGTAAATGTCAAGGGGAGGAGATTAATTATGTATCAACATCAAATGTAAGATCATCGTTGGTAGAGGAAAAGATATTTTGACCCTCATGGTATGATTAATTCCAATAGAGATAAATTCATGTCGACGTTCATCAAAATATTCTTGCCGATGAAAATAAGCGTGTATCGACATCCATAAAAAAATCCTCGTTGTTAACAATATTTCTTGTAGGGGGGGTTAGAATGCAAAAGAATGGGTTAAAAACCCACTTGTCCTAAGTTCGGATGTAAATTTGCCCGTGGTAAACAGTGAACGGATCTGGACGGCGTGCATCCGCGCGCCCAAATCAATGGCATATATGAGATTTCGGACCCCCCCGCCTTTCTACCTTTAAGCGGAGGGGGGGGTCCGGAATCGGGAGCGCATCTCTTCAACGAATCCGATCGTAGCGCTCGGATCAATGGCGATAAAGGAAATTCCGGACCCCCCCTGCCTTTCTACCTTTAAGCGGAGGGGGGGGGGTCCGGAATTGGGCGCGCAGCTTTCCGACGGCCAAGATCAGCGTGCCCGGATCAACGGCATTTGGACAATCCCGTCCTTCTCAGCTGCTCTGTGTTTAGCCAGCGTGGGCCCTTCTCCCATCATGTCATCTTCCAGAACCACCTCTCCCCCGCGGCCGCGTGTCATCTGTCCTTCTCCACTCTTTAGTCCAGGTGGTCCTTTCCCCATCTCATCGTTCACTCATCACATGCCACATGTCTCTTTCCCTCCACGTCAGCCTCCCACTAAAATGTGTCCATCACATCTACTCTCCTGCCTCCTCCGCTTATCGCCTTTTGCCATGTGTTCCCTCTGTAACCTCTCTCGCTCCCTCATCGCTTCTTACTCCACTCCCCGCTGTTTTGGCCCCATCACTCCATTCCCGTGCCCCACCTTCCGCGCTGGCCTCCACGCCTATTCTTTAAGCCAGTCAGTTATTCCAGGTGGCAGCGCGGGAGGCCCTCCACGTCCCGAAGGTGCCGAGTTGGCCGGGCCATCCTCAATCCCGATGAAGCAGTTATTGAAGCGGTTGGCGGTGGTTAGGCATTGCCTCCTCCATAATGGGAAAGCACGAAATTGAATTAAAGGCACGTCGATTCGCCGTTGGAACTGTCAAAGAGTTAGATTGCGTATGACATAAGTTGCACGATCTTTCAGAGCTTGACTGTCAGAAAGCCATGTAGACGCAAAGCTTTCAATGCAGTGTCTTGATTTCGCTGCTGTTGATTGTTCTGAGTATATGAAGGCGTTTTCGCCATTTTTGTATCTATCGATGGTAGAGCTAAGCTCCCGACTGTAAAGTTTCAGCAAACATTCTAGTTCTCTGGGTTGTGTATCTGTGTTTGAGATTTCTTGTTTTATGACAAACAATTCTCCCGTTTCCATCTATGTTTTCATCTCATATCAGAGAGTTCATGATCTAATGATTCGCATGGATTGTTGCAGTTATGTTATGATAAAGGATTTGTTGTGACATTATTGTATTCTCTGGTCTTTTGTGTTTGAATGTAAGAGGATCTTGCGTTCGAATGCTTTCTCCTTCAGTCTGTTAAAAACCTGATGTTTATGATAGACCTTCGCATTTTTCTCATGCAAGTCTTCCCCCTACTCACCCTTACTACAACTCACTGTTTGGAGTTTATCTAAGACCTCACTCGCCCATGCATGCCTGGCCTAGTTTCTGAGTTGAGACGACTGTTCCGAGTTTGCTTCCATCTGATCACCCCTTTTAAACAAATCGTGACATTAAACTGATGGGTGTCAGGCTCTGCTCCTGCAAGCAATCCAAGAGTGACTTCTGATGCTAACATTTCTGGCGCCGTTGCCGGGGACGAAGTTGAATATTTTCCCTGGGATTGAACGACAAAGATCAACTGATTCTGAAGGTGCATCAGATATCAGAACTTGAAGATTGCTACTGTGCACCTGGCGACTCCATTGTGACGACTCCGCTGGGGAGAACTTTCTCTATCAATTGTGGCTTCGAGAGGCAGACACACGAGGTCTAATCCACACTTGCCTTTAGTTACACCAGAAGCTGATTCAGAAGCAGTGCGCAGGAAGGGAAAGAACTCTGCAAAAGACATTTCCATCGCCGAAACAGGTAATACGCCGTCCCCTTCTGTGGGAACTCCTTTTTCTTATTCTCAGCTTCCTAGTCGTCCCTCCTCTGAGGTTTCCCGTTTACTGAATTTTGGGAGTGTTCCTGCTGAGTTTTCTCCTCCTGGTCTAGTATCAGAAAGAGAGATCCTTGTCACTCCCCCCTCCCTGGAAGTTGTGCCTCAACACAGACCTCAAGCCTCTGAGGGTTTCACCACCCCTCGTTTTATTGCTACTACTGCACAGAGAGAAGCATCTACACATTCAGGTCCCTTAGCTCTCTCTCTGTTTTCTCCGTTGTCTCCTCCAAGAACCTCTTTTCCGACATCTCCCATCCATACTCCTTCTCCTCCGAGTTCTCCTCTACCTAATATTCCTATGGCTGGTGCTAATCCCCCTCTGAATAGGATGGACGCCATAGTTGCTGCTAGATATGCTCCTTTAATCCTACCACATCCTATAAATCCCCTCCCTGCTGGAGACTTTTTGAAATACATGCCCAAGTTTAGTGGGGAGGGAGACATAACTGCTGAAGAGCACCTAGCTGCTTTTTACAGTTATGCAGACAACTTGAATATCGAGAATGAAGATGTCTGGATGAGATTCTTTGTCCAGAGCCTAGATGGAGAGGTGAGGAAATGGTTCAGAGGATTGGCCCCTGGATCTATTGCTAGCATTGAAGCCTTGGATAACGTCTTCCTGAGGCAGTGGGGAGACAGAAAAGATTTCATGTATTACATGACAGAGTTTGGGTCTCTGAGGAAAATGGAAGGAGAGTCTGTCTCAGACTTCTCCAAAAGATTCAATAAGATGTATAACAAGATCCTTGCAAAGATAAAGCCCTCAGAGGCCTCCGCCCAAACTTCATATGCTGGTGCATTTGATCCTGATTTCTGCCTGCTATTGAGAGAAAGAAGAGCTACCTCCTTAGCTCAAATGCAAGACACTACCGTAGAAGTAGAATCCAACATATTGGCAGCTGACAGACTGAGGAACAAAGCAGACGCAGACAGAAGAAAGGGAAGATCTGAAGCCTCAACTTCCAGCCCATCGTTGCCCCACCCTCAAGTGAATGAACTGACCGAGATATGAAGTTACTGACCAAAGAGGTGGAGAGATTGAAGGTGGAAAGGAAACAAATGTATAAGGGCCCTCAGAACACCGAAAATAGAGGAGGTTTCAGGAGGCCAAATAATATTGCTCCCCCAACTATGCACAGAGAAAGGGGAAGAGACAGAGAAGACCAGAGAATTCAGGCCCCTTTTCAGAACCATCTGGTTGCCCATGAGGAGGAAAGAGAAGCAGACGAGATGGATCCTGAAATCGACTGCCTAGAAGACACTCCTCCTTTTCCTCATCTCACCCAGACTACTTATGAAGAGTCTCTCATGGATGGTCAGCTAAATGAATTGAGCAAGGGAGACAAAGCTAGTGGC
>ML782000.1:315145-376511 GCA_009831015.1 Picea engelmannii
GAGGAGCGAGGAAGGAAAGAGAGTCGTTGGATCTAGGTCGTAGGAGGATCGTTGGATCGAGAACCCTATCGCCTATCGCGCACTCGGGGGTTCGGAGGTTGAGTGGAGCCACTTTCGACATCAGAAGTCGCGAAGTGCCGAGTGCCGAGGTTCGTGTGGACGCGTGGCAGAGCCATAAGGTGGGACCCGTGTGGTCAACGGGTGGACACGCATTGCCTGGAGATAGCAGTCGACACTCCGTTGAATTCTCGCATCTCGGGGGTTCGCAGAATAGGAGGGTGAAAGCTCGACGGTTCAACCGGCGAGGTTGCGAGGTTGCAAGCAGAGAAGAACCGCCAAGGCAGGAGTCAACTCAGCATTGACCTACCACGTCTCGGGAGATCGCAACAGGAGAGCACGAGAGTTCGACTCACAAACTCACGAAGGTGCGAGTTGCGAGAGGCGTTGACGTTTAAGCCTAGCCTACGGTTACAGGTGGGGAGGGCGCTAACTAAGAAAGGAGCTATACCTGTATCGCCATTCTACCTTCAAGATTGGACTCAATTGTATCGCTGAGTCGCGAAACACAAAAAGGTGCCTCGTTTGTTTGGCCTGTGGTCCTAACCCATGATCACAGGGAGGCGAATAGAGAAGAACTAGCCTGCACTAGACCCCGTAGGACTTCGGGGATTCTGCTCCTTGAGGAAGAACGTAATTTTTTTGATTATAGGTAGCAGGTGTGTTACACTTGTTGATCCTTTTGGATGAGCACTACCACAAGAGAATATGTTGACCCAAACATGTATAATAAGAAATCTTTGGAGAAGTTCGGACTTTGAAGTGCAAGGGATGTCATTATGGTAGATTTAATTTTGTTGAAAGCTTCCTTCTCATCAAATGTGCATTTGAATTACGCATCCTTTTTTTATCATCTATTGAAGGGGTTTAACTATTTCGACAAAGTTAGACACAAATCTTCTTAAAAATATTATGTTCCCAAAAAATAACTGCATAGGTTTCTTGTTGTTTGGTAATGGGATCTGCATGATAGATTTGGTGCGTTTCAGGTCAACATAGATCCTATATTTAGAAACGATGTGCCCCAATAGTTTTCCTTATGAAACAAAAAATATGCTCTGCTTGGGATTCAAAGAGATACCATACTTTCTGCATCTTTCGAAAATCTTTTTCAGGTGGTGTGGGCGATCAACTCTTTTCTTGGAATACACCATGACATCATCTAGGTAGATCACCACACTTTGACCAATCATACCCTTAAATACTATGTCCATTTCCCTTTGGAAAGTTGTGCCCACATTAATCAAGCCAAAGGGCATCCTTTGACACATGAATGTTCCCCACTTAGTTCTGAAAGTGGTCTTAAGTTGGTCGGGTTCTGCTATGAGAATCTAATTGTATCCAGAAAAATCTTCTAGTAGAGAAAACATCTGTGAACCAGATATGAGTTGGAGTATATGAACCATTGGGGGAATTAGGTAGTTATCTTTGTCAGAGGCTTAGTTCAGATTTATGAAATATACACACAACCTGATCTCCCCAAACTTCTTTCTAGCTTGTACCAGATTTGACACCCAGGTAGAATATTGAACTTTGAAGATAATCTGGGCATCTAGTAACTTTTTCAGCTCCTTTTGGATCAACAACTCAAGAGTCGGATGTATCTTCCTAAGTTTCTACTAAAGAGGTTTGACATCCTCTTTGATGGGAATAATGAGTTGAATGATGCGATTGTCATACATTTTTAGATCTTCGTAGGTCCATGCCTAAGTGCCTAAGTTCATAAAATTTGACTGTTATGGAGTGACTAGATTCACTAAGGCATGCATCATGATTGAGCTGTTTGTCTTTGGATTCACCGCTTTTTTGAACATGGACTGCAAATCGAAAATATTTTTAAGCGACAATACATTCCTTGGGATGCAATTACTCTTGATCTTATTTGCCTCATCTCGATAGTCCTATAGATTCTGCCGGTGTTCCTCGTCATCTATCACAGAATCATGGAACACGTCTGAACTGGTAAGGAAGTCTATCAACTTAGAGTCATCGTTGAATACCCTCCAGTTGGTTACATTATTAGTTACAAAAGGCTTGAAAAGGATTTTGATATTAAGACCATTATTCAAAGGAGTGAATCTAGAAGATGCATTAGCTAAAGTATCAACAACAACATTACAAGAATGAGGTATGAAAATAATATTAAAAGCATCGTAATATCTTATTAGATTCCATACCTCTTGTTGGTAGCCTTTAATATGGGGAGACATATAATGTATAGTATTCCTTGTCTGAAGATTATTTATGAATCACCAAAAACTCTTAGGCATTTTACCTTGAGATCAACAACCTTTTTAAGACTTGGACCAAGGCCTTATATTCTGTTGTGTTGTTGGTGCATTCAAATTCTAGGTGGTAGGATATGAGATTTTTTCATTTTTCAGGATCAATGATTATAAAACCTGCCCCAACTCCTTTATGTCATTTGGATGTTTTTATGTATCGACGAGGAAAAGATTGACTCGCCGACACTGGATGTATCAGCGAGAGAAAATTTTCCTCCATCGATATAGACCAAGTCAGTGAGTTTGGAAACTTAGAAAAATTTAGGAAAAAGTTTGGAAGAGGCTTAATCAAGGATCATGCGAAAAATTCAACTTACATGACGAGATAAAATGGTCTTGAGACATAAACAGAGGGTCCCTATGTCTTGGGATAAATTGACTCTTTGAGAAATGAAACAAGGAAAAAGGGAAGTTGTTGGTGTTGACACAATATATCCATATACATCGAGATGAGTTGAGCATGTGACAACAAGTTGGATTGATGACTAGGCAAAGAGTGGGCTTGGTGGCTTGGTCCGATAGGAAACCAAGAGATTGGGCAGATGGAACAATTGGCTCAGGTGCAGTAACAAGATGACCCAAGTCTTGAGACATGGGAGGATCCTTTGGATGTGTCTAAGGGGTGGAATTATTCTTGAGTTCCCTTTGAATTAGTCTAAGGGGTGGACTCGTTCTTGAATTGTAACATGGAAGGCGTGGAAGGCCAAGATGGACGCCATGAACAAGAACTTGGAACAATGGGAAAAAAGAGGTTTGCGATTTGTGTAAGACTCATGTAGGGAAGTTGGAGCATATTAGTGCATGGATGGAATCTTCGGTCCAAAACTTGAAAGCCTTGACATACCAAGCAAAGGCTTGGATTTTTCCTAGGTTGGGGTTGCTTAGGAAGGAGGATGCCCAAGATGACTGCAACATTGTGGAAAAGAAGAAGTCTAGTTTTCTCAAGTCCATAGGTAAGTATGTTATTTACTTTATTTGTTAACAGAGCCACTTTGTAATTAATTATCCCTTTAAGGAAAGGTTGGGTGAAGTGGAGGAATTCCAATTGCGGTTGATAGAGAAGAAGAAACTAGTAGCTTTGGGTGGGAAACCCAAGTGCAAGAGCCTTCAAAGGAAATGTTGGAAGGGGAAAACACCTTGACAACAAGTCCAGGTGAGTTCATGACAGAAGGTCATGTATGTGGATCACAATACAAAGAGATGAATGCAATCTTTTTTGTGGATGCATTAGTAAGTGGGTTGAAGATGGTGGCCTTGGTGGACACTGATGTGACCCATCATTTTGTGAGTGAGTGGACTACTATGTTGCTCCACTATAAGCTTGAGAGCAACATGTCTGCATTCAAGGTAGTCAAATCAACAATGAAGCCAACAATAGGGGTGGTTCGCTCTGCACCTTTGAAATTTGGGAATTGGTTTGGCATATTGGATTTGACGATGGCTCCTCTAGATGACTATTTAGTGGTCTTGGGGAAGGATTTTCTCAAGATTGCCAAGGTAGTTCTAGTACCACATGAGAGTTTATTTGTGTTCTTGTATAGAACCAAAACATTGTGTGTGCCTATGACAATGAGGAGGAAGTTGGTATGGATGCCTATAATGTCTGCAATGAGGTTGATGGAGTTAGCTAGTGGATATGCGAACAAAACTTAGGCCATCGCAGAACAAGAAGAGTTTGTTTATGGAATGATATCATTGGGTGCTAAGGGTGGTGAAAGCCAATCATAATGTATATTGATATTAATGGGGGATTTGGAAAAAGGCAGTCTTGGAGAAGATTGAACTATTGCAAAGCTTGTAGGATTAGAAGCAAGAAGGTGAAGGAAAGACAAAACTTGCACTAGCAACTATTACAAAGTTTGTTGGATAGCAGATGCACCAGGAGGCACCTTGCTACCTAAAGAGCCATGGACAATATGAGGTAGATCGGTCAGACATGTCTCTTAGGGTATAATATCTAAGTGTTGGATCCAAGAAGTGCATGGGGGAACTTGCCCAACAAGAATTAGATTCAGATGCAGAAGAAGCAAGAGATGGGTACGAGATGTCTCAACCATTGTGAAGTTTTGTAGGTTGTCCATGGGTATCTATGAATGTGAGTTAACTGCAAACTGGTTGGAAGTACTAGGATGCATTTTGCGAGAGACAAAGGTAGTTTCGAGGTACTTACGCATGGAACATGACAATGTTTCTATTTAACCAGGAACACTTGTGCATTTTATCTTATCAACTAGGATTTCTAATGACTTGTGAGATGTTGTGCACTGTATGTGCGGGCCACAAATTTTTAACTTGTATTAATTTTTCTAATATGCTTCTATGTAGAAAGGAAATTGCATCACTACACTACAAAAGTCTAAAGTTATCTCAATCACTCTTGGCAATGATCATGTACTTGAACACCGATCATGCTAACCTTGTTGACACCAAGAAATCACCAGGAATGGGAACCTTGCTGCCACCATGGAATCACCAAGCATGATTTGGGAACTTCCTATTTCCATAGATCATGACTCTTGTTGTTGGAAAACTTTGAACGAGAAAAATAATCCATGAATTATAAATTGCATTACAAGAAACAAAAAAATATAAAGGAAATCAAACTATGAAAATGAATGAACATCCAAACAAAAGGAAATAAGAAAATTGAATTACTCAACGCCCTGTTCTTGTGGAGTGAGCTCTGCCTCCAGGAACATGGCAACAAACTTAATCTACAAAGTCATAAAGTAGCTAAACATCAACATATGAATGAACTAACATAAATCTAAGTTGGAAACCGGATCTCAAGCTTGTAGTTTTATTCCATCATGAAATTGGACATTACTCTAAGAGTCCTCTCCTTTGGAATGGAGATGACACTCTATTTTATATATAATCTTGCTTGAAACTAAAAACCCACTTGAGGATAAGAGACTCCCAAGTGATTACAATGATTTTCTAAATTTACAACGATTTTCTAAATTTACAACTCATAACTAGATTGCTCCAAGATTCTAGCTAACCCCAATGGATTTAGAATACCATAGGCTGTCAAATTCGTGATTAGTTGTGTGGGTTACAACAACTTGCCCAAAACACATCCAAGAGCCATGACGATGCCGAAATTTGTTTTCCTCTTGAGATGTAGCTATCAAAACGGATTTGGATCCCACAAATATAGGAAAACATGTTTGTAGACGTGGGTATCTAGAAATCTACCCTCTAGCATTTAAAACAATATATCTCATCTTCTATGAACGTCCCCAAATAGATATAACATGAAATTTGTGGCTCCTCCATTAATTCTTTGAATGGAAGCTTGGATACCTTCTAATTGTTGTTGAATTGATTTTTGGGTGCTTGAATTCGTGGCATTTTTATTAATAAATTCCCAAGTGGAATTATCTCCCTCAAATTCCTCCAATATTCTGGTGTTGGTTCCATGAAAGCGATGTATGGACCCATAATAATAATACTCTTCTATAAATTTGGACATGAACCATCGTCTTATATCTATGTGCAAGCTCTGCCAAATATTCATAAAATTCACGTACTGGAGCTAAGCAATTTGTCTTCTTGAACTTGAAAGGGGACTTTGAACAATATCAACTTGTAAACCTACAACAACTTGTCGACACATCAACCATGACTTCAAAATAAATACAAAATATGCTAATTCTCCGTAATGTTAATCAAAATTCAAAGAAATACTAAGAAATGTGATGGAAAACACTTCAAGCTGATATCCCGCACATGAGCATTAAAATAGGCTAATACAGGGTTATGGATGAATAGAAAAGGATTAAAAATGAGGAAAAGACAATATTAAAAGATGGTAATTTTGCAACTCATCATCTCCCCCAAACTGAATATGTTGCATGCCCTCATACAACCAAGATTATTAAAAACATATCTCAAATTCCTTCTCTTTTCTGATGCATACCAACCAACACCGTTGTCAATATCTTTCCAATTTCCTTTACCATCCAACTAAAAATAAGGATACTAACTATAATGTCTAAACCATGGCATGGACTAGGGAACTTCCATGATGCTCTTTCCTTTACACAAAAATCAATCATTTCTTGAGTGTCTTTGGTGCCACTTGTTACACTCCCTGCAACTGATTTTATGCCTAGAATAAAATTGGCAAGGTGGATCTTGATTTCACTGAGGAAACCTACGATGACCAATGCTCCCACAATCTTCAAAAGTGGCATATAAAGATCAATTGGTCTTGTTGGAACATATTTAATATTATAAGCCTGGAGCTTTACCCTATCCTTTTACTCTATCTCAGAAGTCGGTTTCCAAATGATAAATCAATTTCATTTTTTTTAGCCTTAAGGTGCACACGAGATCCACCGTCAATTAAGTTCCCCCGCTGATCGAACGATTCCTTTTTTTCCCGAGTTTTTGGAGCCACCCGATTATTAAGAGGTCAAGCCACTAGAGACCGCTTCGGAGTTTCGTACTTCAGAATTTCGCGCTTAGGGCGTTTCGCCATGTCGCAACCTCAAAGTCTCGATACCTGAAAAGGGTTCGAAAAATCCTAGTTACAGTACACGTATACCTTCCTAAGCTTGGACACATCACTATGGGTAGTGGCTTGCCAAGAATTTAATAAAGTTAATTTGCCAATGCATGAAACAGTAAATGCCTAACAACTAAACCCCAATTAATTCATCATTCATCACACTCTAAATTCACGAAGTACGAACTCTAAATTCACGAAGTCCAAACTCCCAAAATACCTTAAACACTAAGTAGGGTTAATTAAAGTTAAAGATAATCATCCAATGATTAACCACTTTGTGATTTTGAGTTTCAGAAATCATATCTCGAAATATTACCAAATATCCCGAAGTTCGAAAAAACGAAAAGACTTAATGTTAAATATGATTAATTAATGGGTTAAATACGATTATCTCGCAATTAATTTTTCGATAAATCGCAGTTCGGGTAAATTCAAATCTTATTCATCCAAGCTCCTGATCGCGAACCACCAAATATTAATGGCATTAATAACATATCAACGATGATAATTTCGATATAGATTGTATATCACCGCAAAGATCTTTCCATTAAGGTAAATGAATGCGTCGTCAGTAAAGTATTCGTGAATCAATACATTTAAGACGTAAAGATATCGGATTTTGAATTCTATTTGCTTTCTCGCAGAACAGCAAGTTTTAGCAAGCTAAGAAGTTTACAGGTTTCCCTGTAACAGGTAACACAATTTTGAGCTCGTAGTATCATGGTGCCACGAAAAATGCCTAAAGAAGCTGGTGAGAGTGTGAACCCGAACACAAATGTTATCTCAGATACTTCACCAAGAGCTATAGATACCGTAAAAACCTGGACGCAGGTGTTTGATATTTTGTAACACGAGTTGATAAATTGCCCAGAGGATTCGGGCGACGAGGTAACCGAAAACCATGCGACGAAGCTCAGGGATATAGCTCAATCATAGTTGCACAAAATAGCTGCGCGACCAAGGCTCATGCCGTACAACAACATGATAGGCTGGGCTCTAGAGAACGTGGACATTGCAACCAGGAGCATCTGCAATTTACAGAAAGTGGTTGTCGGGTCTTTCTGACCAGAGCATATACGGGTAATGTATAAATTATCCCCAGTTTTCAAATACAATTACAATGCCGCTTTCCTAATGGAGTTTGACAAAGTAGTGTGCACACAATATGGAAAACACTACCCTGACTTGATCAAGGACTGGTGGGGACACCCTGAGAAATTCAGAGCATACACCCATGGCATATATGCCACAACAAAATTAGATGCCCATATGATTTATGTGGCTATGATGTTGTGTAGACTTTTCAGGAGGAAGGACTTTGCTCATTTCTTGTTGGCATGGGTACCAATCATGCATGAAGTGGTAGAAGGTTTTTCTTTTGACTGGCCCAAGATGTTATCGGACAATTTGGCCAAGGAAATCACAGAGTATCAGTCGTTGAAGGCCAAAGGGAAACCTGCCCCATTCTACATGTCTGCATACATTATGGATTCCATTTTTTTTATGACGTCATTCCCTTTGATGAACTGGAGCTGGATCTCGACCAACGCTAAGCCCATACATTTATATCACCCCAAGCCGTGGGAGGATAAAGCCTGAGATTTCTTTTATGAAATCTTTCATTACGTAGTGGTGCCGATGCATATCGCTCTCTATGGTAACCCACCTCCCAAGATTTCAGACAAGATCATGGCTAACCTGGGGAAGATAATGGATTGGTATATTGAGGAACATTTTTCCTACATTAGGGTTTTTGGGTGTTCAATTCCCCCACAAGCTTTACCAAAGTTTCTACCTGATCGGCTGGTGTGCCGAGATGTAGCATATCAAACTATAACATGGGGCATTGGTAAAGAATTAAAAGTGGCCCAGAAAAAAAGTATGGCCAACCTTCCCTCTGCAGGTTGGTATGTTCTCATTGTTAGATTTCGGCCACTCGAAAGTGGAGGCCGCAACCCTAGAAGACATCAAGCTGGTTGATATTGAGTTCAAGAAGCACGATCCCTAGAAGATCGTGGAAACCCACCTGGCTCAATACAATCTAAAGAAATATGTAAATGAAGTTTCTCCACAGGATGAAATATTCTGAGGAGCCAGGTTGTACCATGAAGTGTTGAGCAACGTCCGAACTCTGACTCTAGATCAATTAGCCGATTTCTACAATTTCCAAAGACACAGAAGGAATAGTTTGCGCCCTAAAGTCTTACAGGGAGAAAATCAGACACCTCCATCTACACAAGAGTTTGCAACTCAAGGTTTAGAAACATGGGGTTCCAACAAACAAGATGCTCAAGCGAATCCGAAGAAAATTGAATTTTTAACGTAAAAAGGGGATATTACATTGTCAAATCCACCAGGTGATCAAGCAAAACCTCAATTTGACGCTTTGATAAAAAAGGGACAGGATACATCACCGTCCACACCAAATAAACTGACTACCAACACAACAGGGAAACAACCATCCACCGAGATAGGTAGTCCTATTATGTCATTGACACCTCTACAGTCAAGCCAGGGAAATCCAAATGCCAAAGTCATATTTATAGAAGACCTTACCCCTGTTTCAGCTGAAGAAATGCCCCATTCCAACTTCTTTTTCAGCAAAAAGAGGAGGGCTATAGTTAAGAGAGAAACACATCAAAAAGATGGTGCAACAGTAAAAAGGCATAGGATGCTGTATGATGGACATGGCCGGGATGATACAGATTTTGCTAGGGAAATGGCAGGCTCATTGGGCGCCTTTGCCACAACCAATCAATATTCAATAGAAAATCTAGCAGAGCAACTGAAACAGAGAGATCAATTGGTAAGGCAATTACAGAGCCAAATGAAGACCGCACAAGAAGAGGTAAGAAAACAAATGAATAAGGATTTTGAACAGGTCAAAGCCAACGATGAACATCAGATTCAACAACTCAAAACTAGCCTTGATGAACTGCATAAAAATTCACAGGAAAATAGAGAATTAGCCACTCAACAGTAAGAATTGATCAAACAACTTCAGGCCAAGATAGATTTAGCTGAAGTTACAACAATGGAGATGGCAGCTTTCCAAGCTCAGGCACTGGAGGTGCATGAAAAGCTGGAATTAGCCCAACACGATCTTTTTACGAAAGTGGAAGCCGTTCAAAGTTGTTATCGGGTGGCAGACCTTTCTCTGAATAAAATTTACATTAAGGAGAGAGAAGCCACTGCAACTCGGGCTAAGTTTCAGGAGCCTATTTTAATAGCAGCAAAAGATGAGGTAGTAGAAGTCCCTCGATTGTCTCTTTCTGAGCAAACCCGAGGCGACATAATCTTGAAGGCCCGATAGACAAATCTTGTTGAAAGTAAAAGATTAGCCAAAGAAGTAAATAAAGCTTGTGAAGAAGCATTGTCTTTACTCGACAAAGGGTTACTTGACGTTGAAAGAGATAGTATCTCTGGGGCCCTCGGGCAGATTGACAGAGCGAAAAATCAACATAATTCTAAGACAAGCATAGAAAAAGCCTGGACGACCATCCAACAATTGAAACAAACCGACCTTATCCAGATTAACAAATGGATAGTAAATCCCATTTTACAGCCACAGGATACATCTTTGGAAGCAAAGAAAATATAGGATAAGTTGCCTCATATAGAAAAGAAGCTGTACATTTTCGAGGCAAATGAAACAATAGAACCTTCCGGGTTAGTAGTGCAGTTAGTAAGCAGATGCATCCAGTGTGTCGAACATGGGGAAGCAAACACATCTGGAAATAAATGAGACAATATGAACATACTATTCACACAGGTCATAATTAGATGCCAACTGTTTCCAAGCTGGAGGATATGGAGAAGAAACATCTCTACATGCAGGCGAAGAGACATAAGAGATGTAAATTTAACCTTTCAGTTTTGCATGTTGTAATATTTAATACTTTTATGAGAAGTCCAACCGTTTTGGGTTGAGACCATTTTGTATAAATCCATAAATCAAAGACTCATTTCAGGGTGCTTCTTGCCAATTGTAATAGAGAAAACTCTCCTTATAGAGTATTAATACAAGTGCAGACAGAGATTCCAAGTTTTGTTCAAATCTGGGTTATGTGTCTCTTTGTCTTCCATTGCTCAGTTTCTTTATGTATTCTTGAATAAATGTTGATTCCAATTTAGTACTACAACTACTGAAATCTTATTGTATCAGTAATTTATTGAGTAAGTAGTTTTTCCTCTGTATTTACTGTGAGTAATACAAGACCTGCTTGTTGTGTGGATCACTGTATTTTTATGCTTTATTCTAGGTTATAGTAATCTATTTTCTTCTACTGCAACAAGGTGGGACTCTTCTGTAATTGATGCCTTGCCTTGTTTCACAGCTTTGTATTTTTCCTTCACTTCATTTATTATTTCAATTTTGCTGCTACAAGGTTAATTTCATTAAGGAATTTTTCTCATATAATTGAGGTAGGAAAAACATTTTAAAATACATTCTTAAACAACTTTCCTGATGCCTGACATTATCCTTTAAACCTTAAATTTAATCTCAGGACCAACAGGTCCCATAAAGTAGTGTCTTTATCAAATGACACTATCTTCTCCAAGAATGTTCAATGCTTCATCCCTCTTCGATGCAGATGTGCTAAAAATTGTTATATTCAATCCAAAAGCCTTTCCAAATCTTACTACCATATGACTAAGACCTCCTAGCCCAATTACTCCATGAGACTTACGAATCACAGGGCTGTAAAAAATAGTTCCTGCACAGAGCAAGGGTGCAGCCGAATCAAGTGATTAGATTATTTGCTATCCTAAAGCAGTACCTTTGGTGAACACAATATGACTAGAATATCCTCCTTTAGTTACCGTGCCATCTACATCGATACCATTAAAGGTGAAAACAGATAAAAAAGTCCTCATTGCTTATCAAGCACCACCTGTGCGAGTTGTAGAAAGGCATCATCGAGCATAGTAGTAATAGTAGGCAACTGGTGAACATGCCAAGGTTGATACATAACAAGAACATCTTGGAATATCAAATTGGTTAAAGGATATGCCAATAGAATTCAGGTTATTCCGGTCGAGATGTCTTAAAACATTAAATAAAAATTGAAGACTCATCCATTGTGATGAAGAAAAGCAAAGCCCTGAAGCACACACTAATTCTTGTTGTTAACTCGAAATCCAAGAGCTAAATTGATAAAGGGAGAACCAACAAAAAGGTTGATTAAGGAGTCATCAGTTTATAACTTGTATGCTTCCAGATACTCCCGTAAGGCACCTTGTGATTGGCTAATCATAGCAAATTGATGCCCACAAATCACCATTGGTGGGACACAGTCTGGATACTTGGATTGTGTTGCAAGCATAAATTTTCCATGTTTACCAACTCGACTCTCCCATCGAGAAACCACTTTGTAGTAGCAATTCCAAGCACTAAGGCTATATGGTTGTTGTTGAACAATGTAGCATCAATAGTCATAGCCATATTTAGGACCTGTATCAATCAATCAATTTCTCTAAAATTATGAGCTGGGTTTTTGAGAAATTTTGTGGGTTTCGTTAGCATAATTTTATACTCCTGTTCATCAAAAATCACGAAAACCCAGTTAACAAATTGCAAGATACGATCAAATCATTTTTTGCACATTGATTCCACGACAAGTTGCTACAGGGCTGATAAATTGTCAATTTCTCTTAAATGCCGATCTGGGTACTAGAGATTTTTGGTGGGCACTTTGGTTTCACTATGATTATTTTCTCCTCAAAAAATCCCAGATACCCAGTTTACGTATATCTCGATATGATCAAATCATTGACATTGCTATAAATAATAAGCAAATTGAAAACCTCTTCAACCTGTCAACTTGATCAGATCTGTCACAAAGACCATGGTCAGGAGCCCAAAGATATAATAGAACTGATGTAGTCATATTCCTTCACCGTGCATCCAGTATCTCTGCAGCATCAAAGTCACCATCTTGTCTAGATTCTTGTGATGCCTTCAACATGGCTTTATAAAAAAATTAGCGGATATATAATCTGATCCCGAAGCGTTCCAAGAGTAGCATATGGCTACTATGGCACATAAAATACCTCTGTTATACTGTTGTAGTTATATGAGCAAACTTGTCACATTTGTTAATGATTCTCACGATCTTGGTGGGAAAATTATTGCCAATACTGCATTTTCGGTGGCTGTCAAACGAATTGTAGCATTGCAGTATTTGTGAATGGCTTTGGTGATTGGTGCGCCAATTTAACTTTGATTTTTTGCCCGAGTTCAAACCCTGTGGCTAACTTGGATGCCAGTAGCTTACGATTTGGCTAAAACAAACTTTTTAAAGTTCTTTATGAAAAGAGTCCTGTAGCTTGAATTCATAGTGCTCTTGTAGCTTATATTTTGTTTTAATAACTTAAGTCTTGATATCCTACAGCTCATACTCTTTCGACATTCAAATTTAAAACTCAGGATTCAATACAAATGACTCATGAATCCTGTAAGTTTTGTTTTGAGATACCAATAAATTGTTTTGGTTCACAATAATGGTAGTACTTCTTGCAATGCTTCTTGGTAAACTAGCAATTCCTTTATACAAACCTGCAATGCAAGCTTGTAAATAGTCCCGTAGCTCTACAACTTTTGCAAGCAAATTCTATTTAAAGCTCGAAGAAGACGTTTGAGTCCCTATTTTTTTAAATTCTCAAAGGCTGAGACCATAATATTGGTGAGAATACTTCTTCACGGTATCTCACAAAGACTGAAGGTTACCAAAAGAGATAAAATATGCCTTCAAAACTTAACTTATCCATGCATATGCATACCTCTGTTTGCAAAAATGTGACCTTCAATAATTCTCATAGGGGTCACTTCTTTTAGATCCAAACAATTGCCTTGATATATTATGTAGTCAAAATTGAATTTCATTCAAAATCTGAGTCATAAGGAGACAGTTCAAGTGTTGGATTTGTGATGACTTTCTTTAACAAGAGAAGTTTGTTTTGCTTGTTTGGAGGAGAGGGAAATATATGTTTATGGAAGCAACGAGCATTTGACAAGAAAACTCTGATATTGGTTTTGACACTACGATACTTATGAAACTCCAAAACTTATATAGGGAGATATTTATGATGCAAAATGTAAAGGGTTCTTAGAGGGACAGAGTATCAAAGAAACAAAGCATAGGGTATAGAGTATGCATTTGTAACAAAGAGAGTGGTTTTGCAGACATATACAAAGCTTCATCGAAAGCTGTTTTCGCATGTTTTTACAGTTTCCATCAAACAAGATAGAGATATATCTTTTTTATGAACAACTATTGTTTAGGTCAATCTTGCTATCCAAGGGCAGAGTATATGTTTTAAGCTTTGCCAAAAGATGAGAGGTCAACAACTTGCCATTGTGATGACTTTGCAATGAGTGATAATTGGAATGGTATCACATTTAATTGCAGAGGTATATTAGTGGTGACAAGCTCAATGAGATTCCACTACAAGATCACAACCTATCCTTTCAACCCACAACCTTCTGGAGTAAAGGAAACACAATTGCAGATCTGTAGCTTCACAAAATGTGTGCTGTAGATGATAAAGGATGATGGCTCTGCTTGTATGCATGAATACAAATATGGGCCTTACAAAGTAGGTCATATATTTTAGAGGCCATAATCCCCAACTTTTAAATAATGAACTAAAGTAGGTCAAAATTATAGGAACTTTGGAATTATACAAAGTGTAGGCCATAAGAAAAAGCCTAAAAATAATGATCCTCTATAAGATGTGGGAATAAGTCAGAAAATGATAGCCCTCTTAATGGTTCAAAAATATTGAAAATAGCTTGGTCCTCTCCATTTTGTTGGAGTTCAAGTTTCAAGATAGTCCTTGGAATATGCTAAGACAAGTTTGATAAATATCACTTTTCCATTTATGACTTGTTTAAAGAATTTGGCTTAGAGAGTAGTACCAGCAAAACACCATATGATCCCTCTAAAACATTCTTTGCAACTCACAACAACTCTGAAGATATGAACCAATATATGCATCATTGAACCATGTAATGAATCAAGAAACTCATACCATTGAACGTGTTCTCCTTCAATATTCTCATGTAGGAATAACTTCTTCTGTTGTAGGTTCTTGTGGGGAAGCATATTCCTCTTTCCCAATAGTGCCCCTGGCTTGTCCATGTTAGTTGCTTCTTTTTCTGTTGTTGGTTCTTGTGAGGCAACAACAATGTCTTCCTCTTGCTGTTGGTTCTTGTGTGGCAGCAACAAGTCCTTCTATTGTTGGTTCTTGTGGAGCAACAATAGGGCTTCTTGATGCTGGTTCTTGTGGAGCAACAATAGGGCTTCTTGATGCTGGTTCTTGTGTAGCTGATCCGAAAATGATCTTTTAAAGATTTGGTTGAGTTTTAAGCATGTGTTAAATTACCATTCAAAAACTTAAATGAAGAAGGAGATCTTAATGAAAGAATGTTGCAGCCATCATAAAGAATACAGAACAAAAAGTAAACATTAAGAACAACAAACCATAACGAGAAGATTGTTAACAGAGTTCGACAAGATTGCCTACGTGTCCGAGCCTTTGTCTTAGTGGGGGAGGCTTTCTTATTAATATTCAATGCTGAAAAATTACATCAGAAGTATCTCAAATGGATTAAAAACTTGTCTAGCTGTGTTTTGCTCGACCTCAAGAATCCAACACAACTGACAGCATTGGAAAAGGTTGAGCGTAGCTCCCAGAAATGGCCTCGCGTAGCTCCCATAAATGGCCTTCAAAGTTTGCTTCCTCAATGGCCTCCTTGCATAAAAATGGAATAAGCTTCCAAAATCTTCAGCATTCTGCTGTTTCTGAACCTTTTCATGCTGTCAAAAACCTCTGGTTTTTATAGATTAGGAGTTGGGGGTCATCTCCCAACTTCTTGATGTAGGAGCATCGCTCCACCTTAGCACGCGCCAACTGATTAACATGCGTGGTGCGCATTTGAGGAAGGGAGAGGCGTCGCCTCTCATTTTGCCTTCAAGAATCTAAAGCGTGATCCGGGCATTTAATGTTGACAAGCTGGAAGAGCCAAATTGTGCCTTTGCACAAGTTGGAGATAAGGTCACCATTAAGTGGTTAATGGTAGAAGGGATCTGTATCCGTTTTGGAGCAGATTTCCATCATTGTAATCTGCCTCGGTAGTCAGGCGTTTTTGAATGGTGATTTGACACCACTAGATTAGCCTGGAGGGAAGCTCATCGAGCCCTTCATGTATAAACTCTTGTAATTTTGCCAGTGGAGTAGAGTAAGTAGAGTAGAAGAGGCATCCGAATAGAGGATGAGATACAGATGCATAGGAGATAGGGAGAGAAACACAGAGGACCGAGACTCAGTTTCAGTCCGGACTCAAACATTTGTAATTTTGATATTCTACCATTAATAGAAAAATGACAGTTTTCATGTTATCAATTTTTGTGTAATGGATATTTTGGGATGAATATCATTTGTATGCATTTGAATTGTAGATAAATGTTAGAAATCATCTGCAAGGATAGAGATATAATTTTCTATCTGTAAGTGTGTTGAATTAAGTCTGGTTCTCTAGGTTAAGTGCAAGGAGTGTGCGACAGAGTGAGGAATCTCTGTGAACCGACGCAAGGAGTGCGTATCTGAACTCAGTGGAGTCAGAAGATAAACTGTCAGGTGGGCATACCAGGATAATTCACAGACTCGGGAGGAAATTTCAAGGTGGTTAAGTACCTTGGAAGAAAAGACTATATAAGGGAAGATACAGTCCAAAGTTACTGGACACTCTAAAGTACTCTGCTAGGAGGGCATCGAGTTGGTGTGAGGACACACACGATCAACACATTTTGAAGTATTGGAATCCTTAAGAGAATCCCAGAATTACTGAACATTCTGAGGAAGAAAGGCTTTGCAAGAGTGCATCGACAAAGGAAAGGAGATGCCTTAAAACCCTCCATAAGGCTAAGGGAAAAGCCGTCGAAGAACTGAGTCGAGCGCAAGGAGTGTGCCCAAGATATTGTAAGTTCATATTACAAAGCTCTGGAGGAAGGCGTTAAGTTTCCAGGAGGGCAAGAGAAAGTTCACTGAAGAATGTAGAGGAACTGGGAACCTTGGAGGTTTTCAAGCCGAGCAAAGTCACAGAAGATTTTGCACAGAACTCTGCAAGGAGTGCAGAAGAAGTTTGAGAACAACTTAAGTCTCGAGGAGGAAATTGCGCTAAGTGTGCAACGAGAAGTCGAGGACCTGCGAAGTCCCGAAGAGCGGAGTTAATCCTAGTCATTGATACTAGGAAGGGAACGTGGTAGAGATCCATAGATTTCGGAGGAAGAATCCTTCAGAGAAAAGTCGAGGAGAGGATACCTGAAGAGCTAGAAACCGAAGCAATCCTAGCCATCCATTGAGATAGGACACGTGGCGAAAGATCAACACTTCGTTGATTCACAATCGGGAATGAAGGGTTTGATAGAAGAGAGGACTCACGAAGTTCGAACTCACGATTTGATCTCATTCGTCGAGCGCGAGGAGAACGTGGACTGTAGATTTGGTCCTGGAGAATTCGCCGATTCGTAAATCGGGAAAAGGAGAGCAAGCAACTCGCGAAAGTTCCAAAGCACAGAGTCGCGAAGGGATCTAGTCCACAGTTGTAGTCCATGGTCACATCAAAGGGGAATCCTATCATAGAGAGCTAGCGCTGTTGGCGTTAAACTTTGAAAAGCGCTAAGGAGAGGGTCCGGAGGTGCCACACAACCTGCGCCAAGAAAGGAAGGACCTGTGATAAAGTCTTTCGGGTTCCAAGAAGGGACCTAAAGAGTCGCACTGACTCGGGTATTGAACGATCCTAGACTGGGAGGTCGCCCAACCTCGAAGGAGGGGTGGGGTCTACACCACTTCCCCCCAAGATTTGGCCTAAAAAAGGGCTCCAGATCCTCAATTTTGGGCAAAAATCAACATAAATAAGCCAAAAATCTTACAATATGGTTTAAAAACCCACAAATGGAAAATAATGTGTGTGCCCCCCCTTTTTCCCGGGCTCTTGGTCACATGGAGGCGCCATGTGGCCTCGGGCCAGGCGCTAACTGTTAAGCCCCTGGTCTTCAACTGCTATCCTAGTCATATGCGAATGGGCCATATGGCCGAGTGCTACTCCCGCTCCTGGCTCCTGGTCATAGGTCCTGGTTGGACGGGCTAGCTCCCTGTCGACCAGGGCTTATCCCTAAACCCGCACACCAATTCACAACAATATTTTTTTTTTTTGTGTGGTGGTTAAAACCCGTAGTTAGCCCGAACAATTAGTTCTCTTGGTGTAGTTTGTTGCCCTACCCGGAGGTCAGGGGTTCAAATCCTTCAGAGTGCGAAACAAATTTTTGACCCAACTAATATTGGCCAAATATGGGGTGCCATGTGGTGCCCTATGATTGGGCCATGTGTCACCTCTGAATTGTCCCATACAATTCAGTCACTACACAATCACCCTGCCCAGTCAGCTGCACAGTTAGCCCGTACGCCACGTGTCGAACTGCCATCCTGCCGCGTCTCTGCCATACTTGCCACATGTCATGCTGGTGCTGGTGCCACGTCACATTTGTACAACCACGTGTCATACCCAGAGCCTGCCATCTGTCACCACATCAACGTCCGTACAACCACGTGTCACTTTCATACAATGCCACGTGTCAAATTTGTATAGGTCCAAGTCAACCCTGAAAATGCCAAAAGTGACTGCCACGTGTCACACCCTGGTGCTGCCACGTGTCCCTACTGACGTCATCATGACATCATGCCAACGTCAGCAGTATGACCTATTGACTTTTTTGACCTTTTTTTTGTCTGTTTGGGAAATCGATTAGAACGCGATAACTTTCGCATACGGTGTCCATTTTCAGAAAAAAAAATATATGGCCAGAATCGAGGCGACGAGCCCGACACAATGGAACTGGTTTTATCTGATTTTGAGAACTTAGATTTTTAGGCCTTCCTAGATCCATTTGGATCACACCTCCCCACTAAGACCTTTTGGTCCTCCAAAAGGATATTAACTAGTCATCAAGTGTGGGATAAGCTTCCCCACTTATCCTTTGTCTTTAAACTCTGTCTTGTTCATCTATCACATCATAATCAATTGCATAATAACCATGACAACTGAAAGCATATTGTTAGCCACTTGAACTTGTTCACATCTTACTGAATCCACTACCATCCATGTAGAAAACATTAGCAGTGACAACATAAAAAATATGACTGAAAATGAACCAATATGTTTGATGGGCTTGCACGACATTAACTTATTTTCAAGCAAAGTATGATTGAATTCCCATCTTACAACCATCTCATGTTCATGCTTAAGATCAACTACTTTACTTGACACAATTATAGGTGTGTTTCTTGCATAAGCTGCCTTCCTTAATTGTTACATTATTTGAAGAGATTGATTTACTTTTATGTGATGAGGATGTACAACATATTCATTGCCTTCTTTAGTTAAGTGATATTGATTTTGTTCCCTGTAGAATATTGGTTTGCGATCATATAAATAAGGGCTTCCTAAGACCATTCCACATGTTTCTAGCAACACCACATCACATGTTACTTCATCCACATACTTAGATGTAATTGCAAACTTTATGATACATTGCTTTGTTATGGGAAATTTATGATCTTTGCAGTACGACTTGTTGACAACTGAATTTGACTTTTTTGACTTTTTTTTGTCGGTTTTGGAAATTGATCAGAATGCGATAACTTTCGCATACGGTGTCCATTTTCAGAAAAATAAATATGGCCGGAATCGACACGATGATCCTAACACAATGGTGTTGGTTTCGTCTGATTCCGATAACTTTTATTTTTAGGCCTTCCTGGATCCATTTGGATCAGTAGCAACATCAATGCTTGATGTAGCAACACTAATGTTTCTTCTTGAGCAACTTCTGGTCCTTATCATTTTAGGACATTTGAGGTGTTCAAGTGGATTTGAATTGTAGCAGTAGAGTAAGATAATGTCACGTGGAGTCTTTTCCAGTTTGGATTGGACAAGACTAGTGATGTAATCGTGAAAGGTAAAGGTGATGGTATCCCCCCAAACTGGAGACTTTTTTGGTCCTCGGGAAAAAAATGAAAATGGTAAGGGAGTAGGAAAACAAACAAAGAGACTTAAGTTATTTCCCATATACAAATCCTTAACATTCAATGAATTAGAAAAAATAAATAGAAAGAAAAAGTGTACCTACACCTACCTAAGAAGTCCATGAACTTTGCAACAAGTATGAGATTTTTAGCAGATTCTCCACGAGCTTCCATGGAAAAAGAAAACATTTGTGTAGAGAATTGTCAGCAAGATTTCCTTCTGGTTATGAGATATCTTCATGAAGCTTTGAGGAAAGAACACTTTTACAAATGCTTGATCTGCTATAGGTTCTTGTGGGACAATAGTCTTTCCTTCATGGGGAATTTTTTTCCAATTGATTTCTCTACTGTTGGTTCTTGTGTAGCAACAATAGGTACTTTGGAGGCTGATTGGTTCTTTTTCTTGTGTGACAACACCTTTCTCTTTTTTCTTATGAGCTTCTCCCAATAGTTGGTTCTTTTGTGACAACCACATGGATTAATGGTATTGATTCTTGTATAACAACACCAATATCGTCCTTAGAACTTTACTATTCTGTTGCTTCTATAGAAATGGTGGATCTGTGAAGTACTACTAATGATATAGACATACTGTAGGATTTTTAACACACTATTAATTGTTGAATCATGGAGAAAGTGTGTTAGTAGTAGGCAGGTAACAAGAAAAACTTGATGGATTGGTAATAACATACTTCTTGGAAATCTTTATTTGACGATTATTGAAACTATAAGGGTAGCTCGACATTGTAAGTGCATTGAGTAACTTTATTGGGTGGGTTAGGAGTGGGTGGAGAAGAAGTTTGTGGAGGTCTTGTAGAGGAAGAAGTGGACTGAAGTTATGATGTGGTAAGAGTGGGTACATGACTGATATTCAAAGAAAGCTTCATAAATCTCAGCATGCCATCATCTTGGAGCTGGGAAAAAGGGAAATTGGATGGTAATATCATGGTGTTGGTGAAAGAGTGTGATGAACATTAAGTCTTTGTAGAAATGGCATCACTAATGTATCAATGAGACTTGACTTCAACCACATTGGTCTTCATGTGATCTTCATAACAATTCTTCATCTGTCTTGTTTCTATCTAGTTGCAACTTTTATGAGAAGTCTCATTCTTGTCGATCAACAACTGGAACACCTCGGTAGTAAGCTCTTAGGAACTTGAAATTTGGATGTGACTAAGGAAAGGACTCAACAACACATGATGTTGCACCCTCTTGGTTTGGATGTTTGGATGCCATGCTCTTATTGATCAAAATTTGGTCTTCAAAATCACTTGTTCATGGAGTGACTTTCTTGAGCCTTCCGAGACCTGTGAAAACTAGCACTTATTTGCAACAAAATGTGAGATCATGGAAGAAGAGAGGTGGTTGTGATTCCTTATTTAAATAAATATATAAATAATCACAAATAGTGCATATAAACAAATCTAGAGAAAGATAAACAAAGAAAAATTCATTTTTTTACCTATTGAGGAGTGGTGGCCACCTAGACTACCCAATGGTATTTTGGTGATAAAATATTCATTTGATGTCCGATTAGGGTGTTTCAAAATACAAATCAAAGTTGATTCACATGACTATCTCCAGTAGAAAGAGGTTTTACAAACACTCATAATTGATGGGTCAAATATGTCAATGAACAACCTAGGATAAAAAGTTTCAATGGTGTAGATTTATGATAGGCAGTCAATATTTAGGGCATAACTTTCTCGTATAATTTCGAAAGAACATGAATCCAGTTGGGTTGTAAACTAGATTCATAAGCGAATACACCCTAGAATCAGGTTTGAAATATCTATCCATTTATTCTACCGAAAAGTTACTGCCTGAACTTTCTTCTCGGTGAGGTCAGTGATCCCAAATGCCACATGAGTTTGATCAACAAGCTATTTATTCCAAATGGTGATATGGGTTTGTGTGAATTTTTGTAGGTATATAGTGTTCAAGGTAATGCATGTGTAAACAAAATATTATAAATACCTAGCTCCTTAATTGTGCAATATGACCCTCACAAGATCATACGACACTGCAAAAATACCTAGAGAAAGAAGAAAATCATACATTTAGTTCAAAATGTTGTATAATGATAATGGGATCTTGACATAACCATTGTGGAAACACAAAGTGTCCCATTTTATATGAGGTTGACATAATGAGATCCTAACATAACCGTTGTGGGAACCACATAGTGTCTCATTATTCGCGAAATAATGTCCACATTTTGTTCATGAAATTGTGATTCTTGTCTGATGATGGCTTGAACAATTGATCGAGGAATACAATCATCATCAAGTATTGTGAATTTGTCAATATACCTAATATCAAAGTGGCTGGGTGTAKGGAAAGGGYAATCAACAATGAAGAATCAAGGGTTGGAAAAGGTCTAAAATGACGATCAYGACTTAATGGAAAGAAAGTAAGGGGGAAGGGAAATGATACCGCATAAATAATAAAGTAGAAGATAAAAACATGAAGAAGAGAAGAAGGTAGTAAATGGGGCAGGAGGATTGAGAGAGGAATGTAAAGGCAACATACAATAGGARGACATGAACATGGGTGGACTAATATGAAAATACAATGAAACTAAGAACACAATCAATCCCATATGCTACATATTACTGGTGGAAATAATGAAAATTTGTCACATACCCATTAATTGATTGAAACACAGGCTTGAAAGCTTCTGMATCCATTTTGGTTCTTTCTCCCGTTGAATCCTCATTCACCAATTCTCCCCCCCTCTAGCCAATTTTCCTACAAAAGGGGTTAGTATTGTGGGTGGCTCTTACTGCACCAATTTTTTTTTTCGAATTTTAACTCACGAAGCTATATGGACGCAAAACACTATGTATGAGACCCTACAAAGAGGATAACCAACTTCTTCTCTTTGATCATCCCCTTACCATGCATTATATACAACCAATACAAGAAATACTAATGCACCCTTGATACCTCTCCAAGAATGGTGCAAAAAATGACTATGTTTCTATATATATTCTATTTAACCAGAGACACTTGTGCATTTTATCTTATCAACCAGGGTTTCTAATGACTTGTGAGATGTTGTGCACTGTATGTGTGGGCCACAAATTCTTAACTTGTATTAACTTGTCTAGCATGCTTATATGTAGAAAGTAAATTGCATCACTACTACAAAAGTCCAAAGTTAGCTCAATCACTCTTGGTAGTGATCATGTACTTGAAGATCGATCATACTAACCCTGTTGGAACCAAGAAATCACCAGGAACAAAAACCTTGTTTTCACTAGGGAATCACCAAGAATGATTTGGGCACTTTCTATTTCCATAGATCATGGCTCTTGTTGTTGGAAAACTTTGATAGATAAAACTAATCTATGAATTATAAATTGTATTAAAAGAAACTAAAATATATAAAGGAAATCAAACCATGAAAATGAATGAACATCCAAACAAAAGGAAATAAGAGAATCAAATTTCTCAACGCCCTCTTGTTGTGGAGTGAGATCTACCTCTAGGAACATGGCAACAAACTTAATCTACAACGCCATAAACTAGCTAAACATCAACATATTTGGAAATCAGATCTCAAGGTTGTAGTTTTATTCCATCACGAAATTGGACATTTCTCTAAGAGTCCTCTCCTTTGGAATGGAGATGGAATTCTATTTTATACATAATCTTGCTTGAAACTAAAAACCCACTTGAGTATAATAGATTCCTAAGTGATTACAACAATTTTATAAATTTACAACTCATAACTAGATTGCTCTAGATTCTAGCTTGTTAAAAATAATTAAAAAAGTACCTAGGCAACTGTTTCTCATCACCTAGGCGCCTAAGGGGTGAGAAAGTGCCTAATGTGGACCCTAGTCATTTAATTTGTGAGATGCAAATTAAAAGGTGCTTTTTGAGACTTAGGGAAAGTGGGTGAATAAAGTGATTTTATCCCCACCGTTGATCTCGTCTAATCTCAACCGTTAGATGAGATGACTCTTGAGATTCCCTCATGAGGTCGATTAGGGTATGGAGGGCGCACTCATTGTGGTTGTTGAAACGTTTTTGAGAGAGAGCAAGAGAAGAATTTTCGAGCTTGAGGAAGAGGCCATTTTTGCAGAGCTAGGGCATGCATTTCAAGGCTGGAAACTAGCATGAAAATCGAGGCAAGAGGTACAACATTAACAACAGGCCGTACCGTAAAAATTTCAGGAGTTTGTACAACTTTTGTTGGCACAAAAATCGAGGAAGAGGGAAAGCATTAAATTCTGGCCGTACAATACGGATTTTTACAGTTCATACGACTGAGTTTTTGGCACAGTTTTTGAGGAAGGTACAACCAATTGTACACAGGTCGTACCATATGGATTTTTATAGTCTATTTGCTGCACAAAAATCGAGGATATTTGTTGTGTGTGTTTCTAGAAGTTTGACACGGTTTTCAAGGAGGCTGTACAGTCATTTAATACCTAGAAATTTGCTACTGCTGTTGGCATGAATTTCGAGGCATCTATATAGTGAGTTAGAGGCACAAATATTGAGGAGCAGACCTGTACTTTGTTGCAGAAAATTCTGGAATGAATTTTGAGGAGTTTGGCTCAGAACTTGTGTGAAGACTTGGCACGATTTTCGAGATAAGTTTGTCATTAAATTTCTGAAGATGAATATCCTGTAACAAAATTTCTCTGAAGCTCACAAATAATAAAAACTCCCTCTCTCACTAGTTTTCCCCTTGTGGGTTTTTCTAGGGTCGCTGTTAGACCAAAAATCACTGTGTTATTTTCTGAGTTTATGTGTTGCTGATATATTTTATTTTTGCATTAAAACGATGTTCAAAATCCTCATGTTTAAGTTCTGAAAATTTATTTTATGCTAAGTTTAATTGGCTGTCATAAATCTGGGTTTCAACATTAAACATTGGCTGGAAAATCAACGAGACTGAAACTGGTTCGGGGTCTGAAATTTTATATGGTATCAAAGCTGAGTTGAAGAGAAGCAGGAATATTTCAGCAAGTCCGAAAATTGGGACAACAGTCACTTCACCAGACATAATTTTGAATTTTTCATTTTCAGCAGAAAGGGGTCAATGGCTACAGGTTTGAGGGTTGAGGACAGACTTGATGGGGCAGTAAACTTTGGTGCTTGGAAGTGTTGGGTATGTGTTATATTCTTTGCATGTATGTGTGTGGGCGCGTTTTCTAAATTAATCCTGGATTAAGGGATTAGGGTTTTGGTATCTACGGAATACCTAAAAACATTATATATATTGTATGGTGAATGGTGAAATGAATACAATAAAGAGTTGAAAGGTTTTCTCCTGGTTAAGGGTTTCCGGTATAAATCTCTGTGTACTATGTGTATGAGCCATTGATTAATTTATGGTTTACTTAAGAATATATATGCATTGCTTTACTTCATAGGTTTAAAACTTACATGTGGTATCAAAGCTCGTTTTTGGATTCAGAGGGATGCATTTGTTGCTGAGGGTTTGGCTCGGTCTTGATAGATCAAGTTTATCTTGGGTTTGTGATAAACCTAGGTTTAGTGGGAGATTTTGCAGTGGTTATTTGAGTGTAGAAAGAGGAATGACGAGCTCTTCTAGAATCGAGATAGAGAAGTTCAACGGTAAAAACTTTGAACTATGGAAGCTCAAGATGGAGGACCTTTTTGTAGACAAAGAACAATGGATTGCTGTGGATCCTGGTACACAGCCTATTGGTACACATCCTACTGGCACATAGTTGATTGGTACACAACCTACTAGTACACCACCTACTGGTATGTCGAAGGAAGATTGGGAGAAGTTGGACATAAGAGCAAGGAGTACTATTCGACTCTGCTTGGCAGATTCGATGTTGTTGAATGTCTCGGGAGAATCTACAACCAAGGAACTATGGGATAAGTTAGGGACTTTGTATCAATCAAAGTCCCTAGTAATCAAGTTGTTTCTTCGAAATAAGTTGTATCATCTTAGGATGGAAGATGGAGATTCTGTGACAGAACATCTAAATGCCTTTAATACTCTGGTAAGTCAACTTGTCTATGTTAATATTACAATTGCAGAAGAAGATAAGTGTATTACTTTGTTATGTTCTTTTCCAGACTCTTGGGATAATCTGGTTGTAGTAATTGGTAGTATCACTCAATCAGGGATTCTAATTTTTCTTTATTTATTACTGATGATGATCCCATAACTGTCAGGGAAGCAGTGAATTCAGAGGATAGTAAACTATGGAAGAAGGCCATGGTTGAAGAAATGGATGCCTTGGATAAGAATGAGGCATGGGATATAGTTGAGTTGCCAGCTGGAATAAAATCTGTTGGTAGAAATGGTTGTTTAAGAAGAAGTTTAATGCAGAAGGTAAAGTGGAGAAATACAAAGCTCGATTAGTAGCAAAAGGTTATTCCCAGGTAGAGGGAATTGACTTTGGTGAGATTTTTTCTCATGTTGCCAAGTTAACATCTATTAGATTTCTTTTATCTATTGTTGATGCTTTTAATCTTGAAGTGTAATAGATGGATGTGAAGACAACATTCCTACATGGGGATCTGGAAGAAGAAATCTACATGAAGCAGCCATAAGGCTTTGTAGTGAAGGGAAAGAAAGATTTGGTCTGTAAGCTAAAGAAGTCACTATATGGTCTGAAGCAATCACCTAGGATGTGGTACCAAAAGTTTGACACATACATCCTTGGATTGGGATTTGTGAGAAGCAGGGTCGATCACTGTGTATATTCCAAGCAGGTTGGTAATCACTTCATTTATGTAGTGTTGTATGTTGATGACACACTGTTGGTAGGAAATAACATGGATGTTATCAAGGAGGTGAAATCATATCTATCCTCCAAATTTGACATGAAGGATATCGATGCTTCTAACTTCATTMTGGGAATGGAGATTAAAAGAGATCRTGCAAACAAGAAACTCTGGTTGAATYAGAGAAAATATGTTGAGACGATATTGCAGAGGTTTAATATGCATGGAAGTAAACTGCTTAAGRTTCCTATTCCTATAGGTGTAAAGTTATCTGCAGACCAGTGTCCCAAGAMACAGGAAGAAGAAGAGGACATGTCCCATGTTCTGTATGCTAGTGCAGTTGGCAGTTTGATGTATGAAATGGTCTGTACTAGACCAGACATTGCACATGCTGAGCAGGTATATGTCAAAACCAGGGAAGGAGCATTGGACATCAATAAAGAGGGTATTCAGGTATTTTTGTGGCACTACCAATTATGGATTGTGCCACCAAGGAAGACTAGGATTGGACAGAGTGGTGGACATACATGACTTTGTTGATGCAGACTGGGATGGAGATCTGGATCACAAAAGATATACAAGTGGGTATGTGTTTAACCTATTTGGAGGAGCAAAAGACAAGTTGTAGTGGCACTCTCAACTACAAAAGCTAAATACATGGCAACCACTCATGCAAGCAAGGAAGCAATATGGTTACAGATATTGTGTTCAGGTATTGGGTTGGTACAACAAGCAATGAGATTAGATTGTGACAATCAGAGTGCAATCTTCCTGACAAAGAACCCAACTTATCATTCGAAGACAAAGCATATTGATGTTTAGTATCACTTTGTGAGAGACAAAGTTGAAGAAAAGAAGGTGTTGCTGGAAAAGGTTGACACTTTGAAGAATGTTGCAGATTCATTGACAAAGTCTGTGAGCACAGAAAAGTTCTCTTGGTGTAGAGTAAAAATGGGCATTGTTGCCCTGGATTGTTGACTATATAATCCCGTGGACCCCTGGATGCAAAGAAAACAATAAGTGGGAGAGGGAGAATCTTGGGTATGTGTTATATTCTTTACATGTGTGTGTGTGGGCGCATCAGATTCAACAACTGCGGTTTTCTAAATTAATCCTGGATTAAGGGATTAGGGTTTTGGTATCTACGAAATACCTAAAAACATTGTATATATATTGTATGGTGAATGGTGAAATGAATACAATAAAGAGTTGAAAGGTTTTCTCCCGGTTAAGGGTTTCCAGTATAAATATCTGTGTACTATGTGTATTAGCCATTGATTAATTTCTGGTTTGCTTAAGAATATATATGCATTGCTTTACTTCATAGGTTTAAAACTTACATGAAGGAGAGGATGATCTTGTTGTTGCAAGAAAATGAGTTGTGGGACATTGTTGAAAATACCACAACACATCCTGTGGTTGTACCTACTGATGCTACTCTTCTTGCAGCATACAATAAGAAGAGTATCAAGGATAAGAGGATTATTCTCTATGCCATAAAGGACCATTTGATTCCTCACTTGATGGAGAAGACAAATGCCTATGAGATGTGGGAGTCTTTGACGAAGTTGTACCAGAGTACAAATGAAAACCGAAAGATGGTTTTGAGGGGAAAACTGAAGAGCATTAAAATGACCAAGGCTCAAAATGTGGTCACATATCTTACCAGGTTGACACAGGTGAGAGATGAGCTTGGAGCTGTTGGGGAGGACATAGTTGAGAGTGAGCTTGTGAGGACAACATTGAATGGAGTTTCCAAACAATGGTCTATTTTTGTTGAGGGCATTGTGGCTAGGGAGAAGCTTCCCAACTGGGAACGTCTTTGGGATGACTTTGTTCAGGAGGAGACCCAGAGAGGTTATGTACATGGCAGTTCATCTACAGGTAATGATGAGGAGAATGTGGCTCTTGTTGCCAACAAAAAGAAGAAGTTCAAAAAGGGTCTTAAGGGAGGAAACAAACAGAAGGGTGAAGGGAAGAAGGACATGAGAAAATTCAAGTGCTTTGCATGCGACAAGTTTGGGCACTATGTAGGGCAGTGTCCGAACAAGAAGAAGAAACAGACATCAACTTCAACAACGGTGGAAGAGTTCTCCACCAAGTTTGACAAGGAATTTTCCTTGGTTGTGTGTCTATCCATGAGGACCACTCATTAAGATATGTGGCATATTGACAGTGGGGCCTCCCGCCATATGACAGGGGTTCGTGAGCACTTGACAAATATTACTCAGATTGGTGATGTTGAGGTGGTGCTTGGAGATGACCGGGTGGTCAAGGTAGTTGGTTGTGGGACTATATCATTTTAGAGGGAGAGGTCCTATATGTTCCGGGCTTGAAGAAGTTGATAGTGTCAGTTTATGCTATTGAGGAGAGGGGCTATGAGGTATTGTTCCGTGATGGGCAGGTGCTCCTTTTTCCCAAGGGGTCTAGTATCACTTCGGCCAAAGTGATTGGGACTAGACATGAGAAGCTGTACACGCTTATGTTCCTGGCAGCGAGAGAATTGATTCATACTACCAACAACAGTGATCTATGTTCTCTATGGCATAGGAGGATGGCACATTTTCACCATGGGGATTTGAGGGTACTGAGTGAGATTGTGACTAGAGTTCCAGATTTCAATACATAGCACTAGGAGTTGTGAAAGGGGTGTGCTTTGGGAAAGTACACCAAGACTACTTTTCCTAGTAGTGACAGTAGAGCAACATGCATCCTTGATCTTATTCATTTTGATGTATGTGGCCCGATGTCTTCGACATCTTTGACTGGTCGTTTATATTATGTTATATTCTTTGATGACTTCTCACAGAAGTCTTGGATTTTCTTCATGAAGAACAAAGGACAAGTCTTTAGTCGGTTCCAAGAGTTCAAAGCTCTTGTGGAGAACCGGGCAGGGAAGAAAATCCAAGTTCTGAGGATAGACAATGGGGGTGAGTATACCTCCAAGGAGTTCATGGAATTCTGTGTAGGAGAGGGCATCAAGAGAGAGTTGACTGTTCCTTACAACCCACAACATAATGGGGTTGCTGAGAGGAAGAATACGTCCATTTTTGGGGATGCAAGAGCCGTGCTACATGATCATGGGTTGCCACTATTTCTTTGGGCTGAGGCATGCTACATTGCAGTTTATATGCAAAACAGGAGTACACACAGGGCAGTGGGGAGTATGAATCCTGAAGACGCTTTTTCTGGGAAGAAGCATGAGGTGGGGCACTTTCAGATTTTTGGGTGCATCACATATTGACATGTCCCTTCTGAGAAGAGGACAAAGCTAGATCCCATGGAAGAGAGATGGATCTTTGTTGGGTATAGTGAGGCTTCAAAAGCTTTCTGTATATATCTTCCTTCCTTGAGGAAGACTGTTTTGAGGAGGGATGTGAGATTTGAGGAGGACGAAGCCTTTAGGAAGTCAGAAGGGATAGAGAGGGGTGAATAATATTCACCTTAGATTTAGGTGAGTCCCCAACAGACTACAATGACACAGAGTTCGGGGCCACCAGTTTCGGTGACGACTGGTCCACAGGTGACAGGGCCATAGATTTCAGGATCGCAGGTTACTAGTCCACAGGTTTCAGGATCGGGTACTCCAGAGTCTACTTCATGATCACAGTCTTCAGGATATGGGGTTGAGCAGGGAGAGTCCCCTCCACGTGACACTAATTCAGAGAGGAGGAAGCCCAAGTGGCTTCAGGATACTTTGAGGGAGGCACATGGTTCAGTGGGGAATCCCAGACAGGCTGTGAGGGAGAGTAAACCTCCCGAGAGGTTTTGCAGCTACATTGTGATGGTGAGCAATATTTGGGAGTCTGAGGCTTCCACTTTTTAGGAGGCCACTGGTAGACAGGTTTGGAGAGATGCCATGATGGAAGAGTACAATTCCATCATGAAGAATGATGTCTTGGAAGTTGTTCCTAGACCTGAGGGGAAGTCAATGGTGACTTCAAGGTGGCTCTATAAACTCAAGCATGTTGCAGATGGCATCATTGAGAAGTACAAAGCTCGCTTTGTGGCTTGGGGGTTTTCACAGGTTGAGATGATGAGACCTTTGTGCAAGTTGCTAGATATACCTCGATTAGGTTGGTGATTTCCATTGCAGCAGAGATGGGTTGGAAGATCCACCATATGGATGTGAAGACTGCATTTCTGAATGGTCTTATACAAGAGGAGGTGTATATTGAGTAGCCATTGTGCTTTGAGGTGCATGAGAGAGATTCTCATGTGTGTAGACTGAAGAAGGCATTGTATGGGCTGAAACAAGCTCCCGGAGCTTGGTATTCGAGGATTGATGCCTATTTGCAACAGTTGGGATTTGAGAAGAGTGAGGCAGATCCCAACCTATACTTCATTGTGGTTGGAGAGGATCCTTTCATTCTCTTGATATATGTGGATGATCTTTTCATTAAATGGGTAGAGAGAATCATCACTAGCTGCAAGGAGAGCCTTGCTTCAGAGTTTGAGATGACTGATATTGGATTGATGCACTATTTTTTGGGATTGGAGGTTTGGTAAGAGCCTCGGCACATATTCCTGGGACAGGGGAAGTATGTGTGTGACATTCTGAGGAGATTTCAGATGGAGGATTGTAGGCCCATGACCACTCCTATGATTACCAACTGGAAGGAGCTTCATGCTTCTAAGTCACAGTTGGTGGATTCCACTTTATATCATTAGTTGATCGGGTCATTGATGTATTTGGTCAATACGATGCCAGATATTTGTTTTGCTGTCAACACTCTTAGTCAATTCATGGTGGAGCCTAGGAGAGTGCACTGGGTGGTAGCAAAACATGTGCTCAGGTATCTTTGTGGTATGGTATATTATGGTCTGGACTATTAGAGAGGAGATGGAGTTCGTCTGGTTGGCTATATAGATTCAGATTGGGTAGGATGTGTTAGTGACAGGAAGAGTACTTCAGGGTGCTGTTTCAGATTGGGCTCATAAGTTGTGTCTTGGTTCAGTCAGAAGCAAAAGTCAGTAGCATTGATTTCTACAGAGGCTGAGTATATGGCTACCAGTCAGGCCAGTTGTGAGGCCCTTTGGCTTCTCAAGTTGCTGGTGGGATTGTTTGGTGTGCAGTTGAGGCCTACCTTGATTTACTGTGATAATCAGAGTTGCATTAAAATCTCGCAGAATCTAGTTTTTCATGACAGGTCTAAGCATATCGATATTCATTATCACTTCATCTGTGACTATGTTCAGAGAGGAGACGTGGAGCTACAATACATATCTACAGAAGAGCAGGTTGCAGACATACTCACCAAAGCATTGGGCAGTGGCAAGTTTGTATTTTTTAGGGACAAGCTTGGAGTGGTGAGTAACACTTTCCTCGGTAAGAGGGAGTGTTAAAAATAATTAAAAAAGTACCTAGGCAAGTGTTTCTCTTCACCTAGTCGCCTAAGGGGTGAGAATGTGCCTAATGTGGACCCTAGTGATTTAATTTGTGAGATGCAAATTAAAAGGTGACTTTTTGAGACTTAGGGAAAGTGGGTGAATAACCCCACCATTGATCTCATCTAATCTCAACTGTTAGATGAGATGACTCTTGAGATTCCCTCATGAGGTCGATTAGGGTAAGGAGGGCGCACCCATTATGGTTGTTGAAACGTTTTTGAGAGAGAGCAAGAGAAGAATTTTTGATCTTGAGGAAGAGGCCATTTTTGCAGAGCTAGGGCATGCATTTCAAGGATGGAAACTAGCACAAAAATCGAGGTAGGAGGTACAATATTAACAACAGGCCGTACAATACGAATTTTAGTAGTGTGTACAACTTTTTTTGGCACAAAAATCAAGGAAGAGGGGCAACATTAATTTATGTTCGTACAGTATAGATTTTTACAATCCGTACGACTAAGTTTTTGGCATAGTTTTCAAGGAAGGTACAACCAGTTGTACATAGGCTGTACCATATGGATTTTTACAGTTTGTACAGTCTATTCGCTGCACAAAAATTGAGGATATTTGCTATGTGTGTTTTCTGGAAGTTTGACATGATTTTCAAGGAGGCCGTACAATCATTTAATACCCAAAAAATTGCTGCTGCTGTTGGCACAAATTTTGAGGCATCCGTACAACTAGTTAGAGGCACAAATATCAAGGAGTTGACTTGTACTTTGTTACAGAAAATTCTGGAATGAATTTTGAGGATTTTGGCTTAGAACTTGTGTGATGAGTTGGCACAGTTTTCAAGATAATTTTGTCATTAAATTTCTGAAGATGAACATGCTGTAACATAATTTCTCTAAATCTCACAAATAAGAAAAACTCCCTCTCTCACTGGTTTTCCCCTTGTGGGTTTTTCTAGGGTTGTTGTTAGACCAAAAATCACTGTGTTATTTTCTGAGTTTATGTGCTGCTGATATATTTTATTTCTGCATTAAAACTATGTTCACAATCCTCATGTTTCAGTTCTGAAAATTTATTTTATGCTGAGTTTAATTGGCTGTCATAAATCTGGGTTTGGGCATTAAACATTGGCTGAAAAATCAGTGAGACTGAAATTAGGTTGGGGTCTAAAATTTTACATAGCTAATCCCATCGAATTTATAATACCATAGGTTGTAAAATTCGAGATTGGTTGTGTGGGTTACAAATAGTTTCCCAAAATATATCCAAGAGCCATAGAGATGCCAAAATTATTTTTCCTCTTGAGATGTATTGTTGGCCCTCGACCAAGTTTTGAGGAAACATTGGTCAAGTGTGACCACCCTTTTTGGACATCGACAGTCTGGTCGAAGATGGAACGCCTAGGCAGAGCTGAGATCGTAGGATCTCACTTGATTTGTGGACCCAACAAGGGGTTCATTAGGGTTTATAAGATGTTGGCCCATGGCTTTACCCATGATTAGGCATTTTTGTAAGCGATTGTAAAAGTATAAATAAGAATAAGATTGTAAGAATGTGTAGTAGTAGAAGTGAAGTTTAAGGGGAATGTAACTGGCTAAGTGCAAGAGGCAAGTAGTTCTGAGTTGCTTTGTGCAAAAGAACATGTATGTAAGGCTCTGTGCTCGATAGGGGAGTTGGCTCTATGCCTTGACCTAATTTTGGGAAGGTAGATCTGGCGCTTAATGCACAGATCACCTGTCTGGTGCGAAGCTTGGCTATGTGGCTTAGTGCATAGGAACAGATGAATGTAAGAGATTGAAGACTAATAAAGAAGAAGAAGCCGTTGGTGGATGTAGCCCCATGCTGGGGTGAACCGCGTATATCATGTCTTGATGGTTTTCTTTGTGCTATGATGTTTATGCTATGAATCTGCTTAGTGCATTGATGGTTATATATGATATATAGATCTATGAATGCTTAGTGATTTATTTATGTTGAAGGTGCTAGATCTAATTTATGATGCTAAGTGAGATGTGTATTTTGTCATTGTTACCGCACTGATCTATCCTTAATATTTGTTTTGCGATGTGAATGAAGCTAACGAGTTAATGCATATCATCTTCTAAGTGTTATTAAGGTGCTTGCGAAGTGTTGTAATCACAGATTTGTGTCCCATCTTGGTTACATTCACCTGAGTCCTATAACCACCCTTGCCTCTACCTTAGGTGAGACTTCACCTGCTTCGTAGGTGTTGCCGAAAGGGCCGGTAGTTAGGGTTTTTTTGGTGCGTTGTTGAAGCGTTGAACCCTGGGTCTGGCTATGTGACAACAAATGGTTCCGTGCCAGGACCTGAAATTGTGATTGCTAGGAACTGAAGTAAAGAAAAGAGAAGCTCTATGCATAGATATGCTGTTGTAGTGCACATTATTCTACTTGACTTGCGAAGATTTGTGCCAAGAGAGTAAGTTGTTCTGAAGAAAAGAGGTAAGATCTTAAAAGAGGTAAAGCTTTGTGATTTGATAGAGGTAAGATAAGTGGAAATTTTTGTTTCGAAAGCATGAATCTAGGTATGTTTAATAGATTCTGTCCTAGTCTGAAAGCTAGGGCACAGATAAAAGAATGAGTTGATCTGAATAAATTTACTAGAAATGAAGAAAGATATGTTATTCCTATGCATAGAAAGAATTTTTGGACTAATAAGTGGATGCAAAAGCCTAGAAAGAATTTTTGCAGATTGTAGGTCCAACACTGTGATCCTAGTGCGCAGAACATGAGAGGTTGGGGAACGAATATAAGAAAGAGAGGATTAACCCTATGTTATAACTGCAGAAGACCGGGACATCTTGCGAGGGAATGCCCTGGTACATGTCCTATTTGCCTTTGTTGTAAAATTGTTGGTCATGAAGTTGAGGATTTTCCAAGGATGATTGCTAAAGTTGAACAAATGAACATGAGTAAAGAGAATAAGAGCATGTTAGAAAATCAGAAAGAGAAAGGATAAGAGGAAGTTCAGACTACATTTGTACAGTTGAAAGAAGCAATGAATGATCACAAAGAAATCAGTTGACTAGAGATCATGAAAGAAAAACAGTGCATAGGTACAAGAATAAGAGACTTTGACATAGAGTATGTCTTGGACGAAGAAACACAAGTGAATATTATGACAGAAATCACTTGGGGAATTTTGGGAAAGCCTACTATAGTATCTTCATTGGGAAGAATAAGTTTATTCAAAGGAAAGATGATAACCTTATGTGGAAGAATTAATAATGTACCTATTATCATTCATGGAACACCGACTGAAGAGAAATTTGAAGTCATTAATTTTGTTGAGAACAATGCCCCTTTCCCTCTTTTGTTAGGAAAGACTTGGGTTAACAAAGATCAGATAAGAAGGATAGAACAAGAAGAAGCTACATAAAAGAAAAAGAAAGAACTAAGGGATTTCATAGCTAGAAAAATAGACCGACTAATATCAGAACGAGAAGTTAAGTTGAAGCACCAGAAGGAAAGAGAGTTAGCAATTGAAGTTGAAAGAACGCAAGAAGGTTTGAAGGACCTATCCATGCAAGAAAGAAGAATTCCCACCTTGGAATTAATAAGATAAGGAATATTAACTTCAAACCCTTTGGAAGCACATCAACAATGCAAAGTCACTATGATAGGAGAAACTAAGAATGAGAATGGAAAGAGAAATCTAGAAGCAGTTAAAGAAACTCAGATCACAAGAAATAAGGTAAGGAAGCTCAGTAAGAAGAAATCCAAGTTAGAAAAGCTACAGGAGGTTACAGAGAAGACTTCACATGAGGTAGGCTTGTAGGCCTTGAACCTCCCTGGAACAGAAGGACCGCGTAGAATGGGACTTCGCCACGATGAAGCTATATGACCGTTGGAGATGCCCCGACCATTAGAACGACACTCCAGAATGGATAGGAAACACATTTGTGGGCGAATAGACCGTGTTTGGGACGTTGAGACCACGCCATAATAGATAGATTCACATTAATGGAAGCATTCCTGTCCATTAGAAGAATTCGTTACGACGCTTGCTTATTTAACCCGTCGAACACTGCGTCGGGAGCACTTTTTTCCATCTGTGATTAACGTTGCTAACAGAGAATTGATTGTGTGTCGAGCTGTGATTTCAGAACCTAGACATCACCATTCGCTTGTTTACCTCTCCTTTCTGTTCGCATACCCCGACTTATCCGTTTAAAAGTAGGAATGTCAGACGAACATACCGAGTTAGAGAAGTTCATTGAAGAGGTCCTAAAGAAGTTCATGGCTGACAGAGCTATGTATGAAGGTGTTAAGGCATCGTTGACTAGGGGACTACATGCTTCCCCTTCAATTGCACGACGTTCTAGCCGTGATAACCTCACGACTGAGAAGCGAAGTAAGCATCGCGACGATCTAGCTAATGTGAAGCAAATCCTGTCGATCTTACCAGACTATATCTTGCTTTTGACTGGCATGGTTAACTGCAATAGTGTCCCATAGGACTTCGCGTACATTTTGATCACCGCGTACATCCCGAAGGGGATACGCGTAGTTGGAATCCAATTGGGACAGATCCCATCCCTGAAGAACAATGATTTTAATCTTGGAGATAGAAAGAACTACGCCATGCTCGCACCTCATAGATACTTAACAAAGACCACAAGGAAGAAGCGTCACATCGTCTCCCAGTTGTGGGTAAAGGAGCTGGCACAATCCACTATACTCAATGTGATGAAAATTCCTCATTTTGGCTGACATCAGGAGGTTAACTCTTGCGCTAAATTCCTCTTGTCATGCTATCATGGTGGATACCTGTGGCTCGATAGGAGGATTACTGTGGATCTGACGCTGATCCACCTGATCACAGGATTGAGCATGTAGGGACCTGACCCTCATCAATTCTACCCAGGGAAGGTCTCAGACCACTCCCTGACATAGTGCATAAAGGAGGCATACGGTGAAGAAAAAAGGGAAAGCGAGGCTATAAGGTAGCCTCTATCCAATATGGCATAGTGTGCCTCGCTTGCCAACTCATAGCTGGCAAGCTCGTAAAAAATAACTGCTTCACACAGGTCACCGGGTTCGTGGTGGACCTCGCAGGGAATTGCGTGGAGGGAATGCAAATGGATTGGGCGAGTTACCTCATCAACGAGCTTGAGAAAGACTGTCGTGAAGCGAATGATCAGGGATACGAGTTCCACTTTAGCCTTCTACTCGTGTTGATTGAATTTGTCGCTTGGAAAATGCATGAGGGAGCAACGTTTCTAAAAATTGAACCATCAGAGCCATTGGTAGCCATATTTTCTACATTATGGTATACAAATGACATGTCGAAGCAATGACAATCGAACATAGTTTTCCATGCCTACTATCAACAACTGAAGGTTGCCATAGAGTCATTCCCGCGCATGACACCACGCACCTTGCACCAGTAAAGACCAATCGCTAAGTTTCGTGAAAATCAACATTTCATATAGATCACTGCGCATAGGGATGAGAGCAAGGAAGAATTATGGTCCTATTACAAGTTGACCGACGAAGACATGGAGCAGATCACCAAGGAATGGCCGAAGGAGTTCCTTGTACCCGTTGTGGATGTATATCTCTCCGACGCTGGCATTATAGGAAGCCCCTTGGTCACCCGGGCCGAGCATGTTGGACAAACTAGGGAAAAGAAGAAGAAGAAAAAGGAGGAAATCCAAGATATAGAAACTGATGAGGAGGACAACGCCTCAGAAGGAAATGGAACTGGCTCACCAGGAGGAGGAGACAAAATAAATGGATAAGGAGGAGGGATGAACTTGAAAAACAAGGAGAAGGCAAAGCTACACCACAAAAAGACCCCCTTACTGAAACATAAACACTACAGAAGAGGAAGGTTTCTCCGTATAAACCTTCAGCCAGAAAGAAGACCTGCGCTAGTAAGCCCTAGTTGGAGGCCATGCTTACAGAAGATGATATCAGTCTAGTCCACGGAGTGATGGAGGATGCGTCCGAGGATATCTTGCAAAGATATGGATCAAAGCAGGATGAACTATATGGTAGGATAGAAAAGGAATTGAGTGAAGTACAGGAAGCGATTCACTCGGTCCGTGCAGTCCCTACTGCACCTCTCTCTTCAGAGACTGTAGATTTGGGGGATGAGCCAGCCCAACTTCAAATACTTGCAGACACAACGAAGGCCTGACTTCAACTAGCCTAAGAAGAGAAGGAGAAGGCTACAAAAACCTTGAAATAGGAAAAAGAGGAGATCTTGGAGCAATTATGAGTTGTGCGGTACTATGTAACCACTTATGAAAATGAGAAATATGAGTTTCGGGTGATGCTCGAGGAAGACAAAGCAAAGATACAAAGGGAAAAGGACCAGCTGCTCACAGAGCAGACTATGGTCAAAGAAGTGGTGAGCATATCACTTTGCTCTGTGCCAGGTTTGGCATAGGAGGAACATGAGGCAGTCGAGGTTCAAGCGATGAAGCTTGCTGAGGCCATCGACAACTTCAAGCAAGGGTAACGGAGTTGGAAATCCAAGCAGTACCAAGCATTCCGTAGGAAGTGCGTGACGAGAAGGAGGAATCCTCTAAGAGTGTAGTTGGAAGGATCATATCCCTCACCTCAGAATGCAAATAGATGAGCGAAAAAAGTGTGCAGACTTACAAACGCCTCATGGAAGATCCAGAGCATAGGAATTTGGAAGCGCAGCTATAGGAGGCGCAACAACAAACACTGTCAATTCAAGCACAGATGAGTCACTGACTGCAGTCGAGAGAATGAAGAGATCACAAGAGCAGTGCGTGGTCCAACAACAGATTACTGCCACCCAGGGCAGAGTAATGGATGTCACATAGAAGCTACAATCGGTGCAAGATGAAGCCTGCACGGTGTTTGAAGAGATCAAAGGACAAGGTTCGCAACTGGAACAATGCCTGGAAGGGTCTATTACATAGAATATGATTCAAGAACTTTCTAAGAAGGAGGCTCACGCGAAGCAGTAAGTCGAGGTCGCTTGAGTGAAGCTCGAGGCCTTCAAAGCAGTGTTGCCTAGATATGAGTGACTCGGGACGAGTCACATGTGAGTGTTGGGGGCCTGTTGGCCCTCGACCAAGTTTTGGGGAAAAGGTTTGACCACCCTTTTTGGACTTCAACAGGCTGGTCGAAGATGGAGTGCCCAGGCGGAGCTGAGATCTCACTTGATTTGTGGACCCAACAAGGGGTTCATTAGGGTTTATAAGATCTCGGGCCATGGGTTTACCCATGATTAGGCATTTTGTTAAGAAATTGTAAAAGTATAAATAAGAATAAGATTGTAAGAATGTGTAGTAGTAGAAGTGAAGTCTAAGGGGAATGTAATTGGCTAAGTGCAAGAGGAAAGTAGTTCTGAGTTGCTTTGTGCAACAAAACGAGTATGTAAGGCTCTGTGCTCGATAGGGGAGTTGGCTCTATGCCTTGACCTAATTTTGGGAAGGTAGATCTAGCGCTCAGTGCGTAGATCACCTGTCCGGTGTGAATCTTGGCTCTGTGGCTTAGTGCACAGGAGAAGATGAATGTAAGAGATCGAATACTAATAAAGAAGAAGAAGCCATTGGTGGACGTAGCCCCACGCTGGGGTGAACCACATATATCATGTGTTGATGGTTTCTTTGTGCTATGATGTTTTTTCTATGAATATACTTATTGCATTGATGGTTATATATGATAGATAGATCTATGAATGCTTAGTGCTTTATTTATGTTGAATGTGCTATATCTAATTTATGATGCTAAGTGCGATGTGTATTTTGTCATTGTTACCACGCCGATCTATCCTTAAGATTTGTTCTGCGATGTGAATGAAGCTAATGAGTTAATGTATATAATATTCTAAGTGTTATTAAAGTGCTTGTGAAGTGTTGTAATCACAGATTTGTGTCCCAGCTTGGTTATACAGATACCTAAGTCATGTAACCCCCCTTGCCTCTACCTCAGGTGAGACTTCACTTGCTTCATAGATGTTTCTGAAAGGGCCGACCGTTAGGGTTTTGTTGGTGGGTTGTTGAAGCGTTGAACCCTAGATATTCCCCTGTGCCAACATGTAGCTATCAAAATGGATTTGGATCCCTCAAATATAGGGAAAACATGTTTGCAGACATGGGTATCTAGAAATCCTCCCACTAGCATATAAAAAAAGATATCTCATCTTCTATGAACATCCCCAAACAGATATAATATCAAATTCATGGCTCCTCCATTAATTCTTTGATTGGAAGCTTGGATACCTTCTAATTGTTCTTGACTTGATTATTGGGTGCTCAAATTCATGAAATTTTTATTAATAAATTCCCAAGTGAAATTATCTCCCACAAATTCCTCCAATATTCTTGTGTTGATTCCATGAAAGCGATGTATGTTCCCATAATAATAATCCTCTTCTATAAATTTGGACACAAACCATCATCCTGTATCTACGTGCGAGCTCTGCCAAATACTCCTAAAATGCACGCACTGGAGCCAAGCAATTTGTCTTCTTGAATCTAAAAGGGGACTTTGATCAATATCAACTTGTAAACCTACAACAACTTGTCGAGACATCATCCATGACTTCAAAAGTAAATGCAAAATATGCTAATTCTCCCTAATGTTAATCAAATTTCAATGAAATACTAAGAAATGCGATGCAAAACAATTCGATCTTATATCCCACATGGTTCTGGATGAACGAAAAAGGATTAAAAGTGAGGAAAAGACAGTATTAAAATATGGTATTTTTGCGACTCATCTGAGCAAACATATGATATTATGTTTGCTAGTAGCATTGGAAGCTACTGGGCATCCTCTTTTCTCTAAGCGAACCATGTGCAAGCTCACTGCCTTGGAGCAGGTAGTGGAGTCTAAGGAACATTGGAGGAAGGTGTAGTGGAAGTTTTGCGTTTGTGACAAATTAGCAGGATGAAGGGAAGGTGGTGACCTTACCTTGCCATACTATTGAGTTATGGAAGGTAACTTGACAACGATAGGAAAATGTGGTGACTTTGCCTTGGTCCTTTGAGGTTGGATAAAATGACCGAAATGTAGATAGAAATGATTGATTTTGACCACGCGGTAGGCACATTCTCATAAATTAAATGCGACTATTGGAATAGCTACCAAATCAGATCAAGGCATGGGTTACATCAATGTGCAAAAACATGAAAAGATGGTTTAAGTATGGAGGCATCGATAGGTAAGGATGGTTCAACACTTAGATGATTCAACAATATTATTTAGAAAGGTTGGTTGATGCACCTATAGGAGGAAGTTACAACAATGAATCTTCAGATTGCAACCACAATAGTGAGGCAACAATAGCTTGAGGCATTGGTGATAGAGTTGGGTGAGGCATTCATCCATGCACATGATATAGAGTGGTTTCATGGGAACTTTGGACAAAGAATAATGTGGAGAGTTGGGTCTATTACAAACAATTGTTCATGTTGAGGTTTGGAAAATTTGGGGTTTTCAGTAGTGAATGGCTTGGAACTTGGGGTTTCCAACCATCATTGGAACAAAATTTGGGGTTTCAAGCGAACTTTGTTGCAAACAAATGCACAATTTCAAGAAATGACTTGAGGATAACATTTTGTTGGAGATGTTTCCAAGGACGACAACAAATTTTAGTGGGGGAGAATGTAAGAACCTTTCCTAGAGGGTTGCTGGGTACCTCCATTGCACTGACATGGATGGACAATTTGGTCGACCAAGACACCTTGGCTTAGAGGCAAGGTGCACATTTTGGGGTTTCCTTGGAAAGGAAGACTTTGCATAGACATATTGTCGCGTTGGAAATACCATGTGAATAAGCTACATAGACTTGGGCACCCCTACAAAAAGATAGGCCACTTTGCAGATGGATTATAGAGACTTGGGTGCTCCCGCAGATTGATAGGGTGCACTGCAGAAAAACCTTGTGCGCTCCTACAGAAAAATAAGATAAATTGTGGATGGAGTCAAGTTGGATGCACTAAGAAGTGGGGTTGACTTTCCTAGAGACTTTTTGGCTGTACTCCCTTGGGCATGTGTTCCATGGTCATCTATTCATTGTACGTCTTGAGTGCATGAGCTATATGTGTGGACCTAAATGTGAATTTTCCACATGAATTGTGGATGATGGAGTTGTAGATGCATTATACTTGGGCACACTTGGTATTGAATAGTCAAATAACTTGGGTGTGGGATGAGATGACTAGGTGGATGCGATGAGTGGGGCATGGATGACCTGAGTAGATAGATGATGAGGTCGGCTTAGCATGACTTAAGTGGATTAGCGTTCATGAAAAAATGATTTGGGTTGAGGAGAATTGGGTTCACTTCATGTGGTAGGACTTGCCAAGTGATGGGAAAGACATGTATACGTATGAAGACACAAGAAACACAAAGAGTCATCTAGAGGTCTGCAGTTGTCTTGTACAAGGGTTGGCACTGCAACTCGCTAAGTTGGATAAGTGACTAATACATGTATGAGGTAGGCCTACAAAATCTTTAGGGGTTGGCTTGTATGAAGTGTTGGTTAGTATTGCAGAAGAAGGTTTTGCTTGGTTCTTTGTACTATTGTAATTGAGTTGCAAACAGTGGTGGAACTTCCCTCTTTGTAACATTATAACATTATTTTATATTGAATAAAAGGATGTTAGGAACTTGACTTGAGTGTTGCCCATCCTCATATATTGTGTATTGCGAATGTTCTGTGTGTTTGAATGTTGTTGTTCCTCGCATACTATTATACTAGTCAAGTGTTGTAATTGGCTAAGTGTTGTATTGTTATGGAACGTTTGAGGCCATAGTTGCACGTGCACCTGGTGTGATTGTTGGACTTGGTGTATCTAACTTGTTGTAGCTCAAGGTAAAGTTGTGGGTAGACCTTGAGAATAGGTGTAGTTTTGTTGTAGTAGTCGTAGGTTGGCCAATCCACTACAATCGAGGCAAGGCAGTGTCACATGACTGTACGTCCCGAAACGACTTGGGCACACCAATTCACAACGAAAAATTATCAAAGGAATATAGGTCTGTGACACTCCCCCTCATCAAATAATTCAAGTAAGTGATCATACTACAACTAATCATAAATACTTAGATATTAATGATTTCCCTAGTTTATACAAGTGGTGCAGTTATCAAAAGCATAACACTTACAACTCACATGAATTCTATGTCCTTCAATGAAAGAACTCTTCCTCTTCTTGATGAAATTAACCAAGAATGTCCCTACTCAATTTTCCACCTCTTAACATAATATTCCAACACAATACTTGTCATATCAACAATGCACTTCCTTAAAACAAGATTCCCCTTCTAAACGTGGCACTTCTCCTCATCAACCAAAATCCAAGTCTCTCTCAAAAAACATTTGGATTACTTCCCTATACTCAATAGTGGGGTGATGTACTTTCTGATTCTCTTGACCCTCCATCCTATTTCATAGGTTATATTAATGTGACATGTCAAAACCTAGAGACTCACCCTCTTTATTTCACTTCAACTATGAAAAGTGGTTGGTAACTAGAATTTTATTAATGCCTCATCCCCATATTTTTGTCCCTTAGTCATGACTTGGTGACCCTCTCCCTTGGAGCCTCCCGAGTGATGGATCATGTTCCTTTGCAGGAGGTCATCCTTTTTTCATATCCCCCTCCTCATGTAAGTCCTTCCTTGAGCCTTCTTTAGTGCTTAGGGCATCAACCCCCTTTTCCTTTTCTTTTTTTAGGATGGTATGGATATCCTCTTTCTCAAGGTAGCTCTAGCCCTCTCCCTGGCCATTTGATGGCTATCTCAAGATTGTTTAATCCCACTCTCTTTCTCCTTCACAACAACTCTAATTTTCTATGGGTAACCCCTCCTCTCCTTGCTTTGTTATTTTTCCTCTCCAATATCTTTGTACTCTCCTTTACTTTCCTTCCCTACCTCTTCTTAGTCATGTAATGTCTCCATTTTTGGATTCCCTTATATTACAGTTTGGGATTCCTGTCAGAGTAGCCAATTGGGGGTGATAGTGAGTTCATGAATTTTTGAGGATTTTTATGTGCTCGACTTACATTATTCATCATATTTCATCATCAAGACCCATTCCACACAACTTGTCCTTGGTTTCGTTGCATTCCGATGATTTCCGTAATTTTGGGTTATTATTGATCATATTTTAATTAATTACACTAAAGGTGCTATTTGGAGCTTATTTCTTGAAGGAACACCTTAGTGTAATATCTCGTTGGAACTGAAACGAAAATATCTACATGATAGGATGATAAAAAGTGACTTTCAGTGGTCGAAGAAGTTATAAGGGTGAATTAATCACTTTTTAAAGTAAAAAGGGTCATTAAATTAATAAAATGATTTTATGAAGAAATAATAAAGATGAATTAAAAGTCACTTGAATGGAAAAAGGTGAAAGGGGGTATAAAAGAGAGATAGGGGCTTCCATTCTCTCATTCATGTTGATGGATTTTTGATGTCTGGCCTCTTGGCTAGAGAGCTCAAGATACTTGAGGGTTTTGACTAAATAAACCCTAGAGATCAGCAAGGGAGTGAAATATTCTCATGTTTTTGACATAAGCTTGGCCAAGGTGGTGAAATATTCACCCTCACCATTATATTCAGTTCAGATCCATTTCATCCATTCATTTGTGAAGAAGGGTGAATTATGAGAAGGGTTTTCTTTAGGAGGGGCACACCAAAGATCTTGGAGAAGTTCGATTTAGCATCCAGAAGAGACATATAAGTCAGATATTCACTTGCATGTTTATTCCAACTCCCGATGTATTAGATCTTGGATATTTTGGAGAGGATCTTTGAGGAGATTCATTATTTTGTACGCAAGGCAAAAATTACTTGGAGGGGCGCATCTGGTAGTGGAAATATTCATATTTTGGGGTTGTATTAGTTTCTACTTGTTGGGATCTAGTTGTATACATCTTGGGAGAATTATTTATGATGAGATTGGCCATTTCATTGGTGGATCGAGCCTCATCTTCAGCCAGGGCGAATTCAGACCAAGCATGGCACATATCTTGTCATTGGGGCCATCCTTTGCTGAAGAAATTACATATTTTTGAAGTAGTTGTTAGAGGGTTTCTATTGAGAGACTCTTTGCCTTTCTTTGGATGTGTTTTGTATGTATTTTCCAGCCATATATCAACTGTAGCAAATACATTTCAGATCTGGAAATTATTGTATGTTGGACAACCAAGTTGATATTAAATAAAACAAGGATTTGAGGTACTATCTTATGGTGTTTAATAACTAGATCGGTTTCTGATTTATTTGGTTATCATTGCATGTGTTTTCTATATATTACATGAAGAAATATGGGCCAAAATACATCAGAAAATACACTTAAATGAATGCTACAACCATTGCACACAAAGTGTTTGAAAAAACACTTCAACCAACTAGTTGCAAATAAACATAACAACAAACACAAATTCAAAACAACCACTCGTTGGGAAGGGTTTAAGGTGTTGCATGTGATGTGTTTGACATAAAATTCATCCCTTAAACCTGAGTTAATTGGGACAACAAGTATTGAAGTGATTTCAAGGGAGTTGGGAGCTTGTATGCCAAGTGTTTAACGAAATTCCTCAACTACATAAATCTGATTTTTACATCAGATTTGGTTGGGGATATTATAATGGTATTAGAGCCAATTTCTGTGCCAACCTGTGATAAAAAAATTATGACCAGGAGGAGAGACCCAAAATTCCTCCCTGCCAGAGGGTCTTCATGAAGGAGAAATGGCTATTGTAGAGGAGATTATATATTGTGATATGGAATACCAAGCTCTTAGTGAGACATTCAGGGCTCATGTAACATTCCAATAGTTTGTATCCATCAAAAATCCTAAGTGCAGTAAAGAAGATATTTCTGTATGGGCCAAAAATATTGCAGAAGTCAATTATTGGAGAATAGAAGTAGAGGAAAGCAGAGCCAAAGCAATCAGGAAAGTGGATACATCACCGCATGCTAGTGGATTGAAGGGAGCACAGATTAAGCCTACAACCATTAGGAGCAGTGAACATTGCTACAATTGCAAAAATCCTTGGGAGCCATATCACAAATGCAGGGGAAAAAGGAGAGTGAATTACATTGAGGTGCACTACGACAGTGACGAGGAGGATGTGTATGAGGATGAAACCTTAGATGCCTCATTAGAGAAGTCCCATGAGGCCAGTGACTACTGCACATTTGATGGACAATTGGATGCATATTATGATAGCGCATATGTTTCAGTTTTCGGATCAGATAGTGTTGAGGACTCAACACTTCACCATAGTGGTGATACTTGTGAGGACTCAACTGTGTTAGCACCTAGGCATGAGGAGGATAAGAGATTGGGTGACCTACCTTTGGGTGTTGAAACGACTTCTAGGAATTCATGTGTGGGGGATGATGAGCCTCCTATGGAGTTGAGCATGACACATTCCTCATGTTTTCAGTCACCTATGCTAGCCACGACACATGCGGATATCGATGGCATTCCAGATGTGGTAGAGGATCCTTGTGTAGTGATTGAACACATGGGACATTTAGATCTGTAGGGATAGGAGGAGAGGCATGACTTGGAGACAAATGACTATATACATACCTTCCAATATGGGGAGAGCGAGTCACCTATTTTGGGGAGTCCATTGATAGATTAGGTTGTGTAGACCGACATATCGATGGGACATTTGCTTCAGGTACCAACCTATAGTTACGAGGATGCACTCCTTGTTTTTCGATATGGCCATATCACAAATATGGACACATCAGTATGGGATTCAGGTATAGATGACATTAGTAGAGTGGGTGCACAGGAGGATACAATTGTACATACATGATACAAGGTGGTTTAGATTGAGGCAATTGTATATGATGATGTACAATGCATACATGGGGATACATGGGGATTCAATAGAACAATGAACAGTGGGGAGTGTGTGGCTCCTTATCTCTTGAGGAGTGTGTTGATGACGATTCCACTGTTGACATTAGTAGTGGGAGTCATGAGGTAGCACTTCTGCAGGACAATGTTTAAGAGTCAGAACATTTGGTAAGAAAACTGAGGGTTAGAGAGGACATGATCATGGTATACATTAGACACATTGATGATACACATGTGTTGGTGGTAGAGTATTGTTGGAGGGCCATGATGGAACATGACAATTCAGATGGGGATTTTTCCATTGAGGAATTTCAGACACTCAGGGAGAAAGTGACTGTGATGAGGAACGACTACCAACAACTACTTATGGATAAAGATTACCTTATGGAGGTCGGCGAGATGTATCATGGGGCGTTGAAGGAGAAGGAGACTAAGGTGGATTGACTCACTCATGAGTTGGTAAACACATAAGGATTCTAGAATGGTGCACATACAACCCTTCAAGAATCAGAGTATATATTAGAGGAGCTCTTTGAGGAGGCTAGTCCGGGATGCACTACATCTATCTCAGTAGAGAGTCATATATATACTTTAGCTACATTTCTATAGGATGTTGGTGGTTTGATAGAGGAGTGCCAATTGATGGAGGAGCGTGAGGGGTACCCAAGATCAATGATGAATATGGAGAGATGTGACACTGAGACACTTGAGGATGTTCATGTGTCATAGGGATCATCATTCATGAGGAGCTCTGATATAGTTGGTCATACACATACACATGGAGATTCCAGATTCAGATTCAGTTATGAGGACACATCCATTTGGGTTCCAGGATTAGTTGACATCCATGTAGAGTTTGAACCAGCAGTACACCGAGGATACATGATGATGCAGGAGGATACATGAGCTTGCATGAGTATACAGGGGCATACAATGATGAGCGGTAGTCCACAGGGGCATGCAGAGGTGTACAGTGGGATCCAGAGGGATGTGTTGGAATGCAAGGAGGAGACATACTTGGTGGAGCATGGATATTTACGTGGAGAGTGGTCTTCTCCTTTACAAGAGTACGTGGACATGGGAGATCACCTTCTCAGTAGCAACAGTCATATGAGTGATGATAGAGGGAGTGTGATTGAACATTAGTATGTGGAGTCACCTACCGTTGTACCCGATTGCATGAGATTAGTGTGGAGTCTAGGCGACTATTCACCATGGATGTCAATGGATGAGTTTTTGGTCAAGCCTTTGGGATTGACCAACACATATGGCACTTCCTAGTGCTACATACAATTGCAGGTATTTCTGTTAGTCTTCCTCGATACTTTCATTATATACAACAACATAGGGGAATGTAGGCAGTTGCATGGGACATGGATAATTGTTGGGTAGAGACCTCCTGACAGGGGACACTTCATTACATGTGGCAGGATAGGGGAGGTTCACTCGAGACAGTCATATGAGGCCTTGGTCGTGATGGAGAGTATCCTCAGCAATGAGACACAAGGTATTTCAGAGGTTGATATAGGTTCAGAGTCTCATCAGGATGAGGATAGGGAGCACAGTAGGACAAATTCTTCCGATGAGGACTATGAGGTTAGTTGGCAGGATGTAGGTTCACAATAGGAAACTATAAAGATCTTGAGGACCATACATGATGTACATGTGGTCGGACATCTTGGAAATTTCAAGACCCGTCAACAGATTAGAGAGAGATTCTCCTAGGATGATCTAGAGGATGATGTCATGAGGCATATGGGGGCATGCTTGGTATGTCAACATCACGAGTCAGGGTATGATTCCTTAGCCACCCTCGTTTCAGGGAAAAGTTGGGGTAGTATTCTAGAATTTATCGACCCTGGAATACTATATTTTTGATCCAGATGGATGTCGGTGGCCTCCCACCTATCCAACTAGCTCATTTTGGCAGTTTTCTAGTTTGACAGTTTTTCCTTAGTTTTCGGGTTCGTCACTTGTAGGGCCGTTTTGAGGCCCTAAACAACATTTTTTAGGGCTCGCCATAGCCAAAATGATTTTTTGAACGAGCTATCGTGCGCTTAAAATGAAGATCGTATGCAAACATTACAACCCCAGGAAGTTGATGTACTAACTTACCCAAACGGGGCCCACATGACTTTTGGCGCTTCATCTCCTAGGGTTAGGTTTTTTGGATGTCTATGGTTTTTGACATTCCTGTTTATTGTAAAAAGGCCTTCAGAGCCTCATTGTAATTATCTTCTTGCGAATGAGCACAACTGTCCCATCTCTTCTCAGAGATAAGCCGCCACCATTCAAGCAAGCTTGTTTCCGCTGCATTTTATAGTTTCAACTTATTTCCTTATTGAATATAAACCAATTTTACTGTATATATGTTATTTTGTGTTAAGAATATTTTGATAATAATCTGTATTCATTTCATTCTTCAAATATATTTCGGATCAGTGGTATCAGAGCAATCTTCTCCTTGTCGTTCTTAATGCATGTCCCCAACGAGGTTAGGGTACAAAGAATTGGGTCTCGAGCTTGTTTCTCTTGAGGACAAAATATCTCACACGCCCAAACGACCTCCCATGACAGAAGAAAAGAAAGACAACGAGATAGGAAATCCCTTCAAAATGTTGCTCAAGGAAGCCCTCATGTAACAGAGGAATGAGATGATGGATAGTTTTGCTCAAATCCTTCGATGAATACCAACAATTGACACATCTTCATCAAATGAAGGCGCCGCCCCCTTCAAGGTACAAATCAACTTCGATATTCCTATATTTTAAGGTCATATAGACGCATATACTGTAGAAAAATGGTTGAATCTGCTAGAAGGATATTTCTCTGTCCATAACTTCTCGAATAGAGAAAATATTACTTTTGCGCTCCTCAAAGCCATCCCCCATGTCAAAGATTGGTGGGAAACTTTCTGTGAGCAAAAGGAAACAGAGGAACCCTCATTATTTATAGTCGCAGTCACTTGGGAGTCCTTTAGGAATGCCATTAAGGAAAAATACTACTATGCTAGAAGTTATGATGACCTGTACACAAAATGGACCACGCTACGACAAGAAAGAGACCAAGCAATGCCCGAGTTCACAAGTATCTTTCATACCTTGTGCACCAAGCTGGGTAACAAATATTCTGAGCAACATCTGGTGCTCAAGTATCGCGACAGTCTGCATAGATACATCCAGGCCAAAATGGATTTTCTATACCTCTCATCCTTGGGCACGACCTACCGATATGCCGTCAAAATTGAGCAGAAGCTCAAACAAAAGGCATGAAAATTTGGGTCTGGGAACCCCTCATAGAAAAAGCCAGGAAAGTGCGGCCCCAACCTGCAGAATAAAGGACAGAGAAAATATGGAAAACCTCAGGACAACCAGTCCAGGTTGCAAGCAAAGAAGGACACCATAAAGACAAAGAAAGATACCAGGAAGTGGTGAGACTTCCATAAGAGCCCCTGACATAACACTACTGATTTCCGCTTGAAGCAGTCACTGGTGGCCGAGGTGAAAGCCTCTGAATCAGATGTGGATTCTGACTCTGAGTTAGAACCAGAAAGGGGGAGACAGATCATAGACGCAGAACCTAATTCTACTGTTGCTACCACCAAGATCCAACCCAGTGAACCAGACAAGCCAGAGGAAGGCAAGCGCCTTTTTCATTCACAGATGTGGGTGAAGGGTACCCCGCTACACTTCATCGTTGATAGCGGTAGCACGAAGAAACTCATCTCAGTAATGGTTGTCAAGCGACTCACCCTGTCGAAAATTCCGCACTCGCAACCCTACACCTTCGGATGGCTTCACCAAGGAAGCAACATCCACGTTAGCGAACACTGTCGCCTGTCATACGACATCAAGCCCTTCAAAGACAAGGTATTGTGTTATATTTCCCCTCTCAAAGTTTGTAATGTTCTTTTGGGCCAACCATATTTATGGAAATGTCATGCTATATATGAGTCTAAGCCTCGCAATGTTATTATTACTTTGAACAAGAAATTGTACAGGATACCCGAGGCAGTTCCACCCTGTGCTATTTCCTTGATCTCTTCCAAGCAATGCAGAAAGGTCATCTCTCAGACATGGAAGTTTTTCTTCTTCTTGATTCACTCTAGAATGAGCGAAAGATCACAACCACATCCAGGGTCTCCGCGACCGACCTCTCCACACAGCAGAATCAAGTGGATAAGGTTGTGGAAGAATACTTAGATATCTTCTCCTCACCTATCGGGGTACCTCTGCATTGTCAGGGTTAGCACCCCATTGATCTGAGCCCTGACGCATCGCTTCCCAATGGGCCAGTCTACCACCGCTCTCTATTAGAGAATGAAGAGATCAAGTGACACATCCAAGAACTACTCCACAAGGAGCACATTCATCCTAGCTCATCACCTTGCAGGAGCCCAATCGTGATGGTACAAAAGAAAGATGGAACCTGACGGCTTTGCATTGATTACAGGGCCTTGACTAAAATCACAGTCAGAAACCGGTACCTGATTCCCTGAATTGACGACCTCCTTGATCAACTCACGGGGTCCAAATACTTTAGTAAGATTGATCTAAAGTCTGGCTACCACTAGGTCCCGATAGAACAAAGAGATGCATGAAAGGCCACCTTCAAGTCAAAGGAAGGTCATTTTTAATGGTTGGTCATGTCCTTTGGTTTGACAAATGCTCCAACCAATTTCATTAGGATGATGGACGATATTCTATGGCCATTCAATAATACTTTTGTAGTGGTGTATCTGGATGACATCCTCATTTACAACAAGACTTGGGCAGAACACTTGCAGCATATTCAACAGGTTCTGCACACCCTATGGCAACACCAAATCTATGCCAACTTGGAAAAATGATCCTTAGGCATGGAGAAGGTTCATTACCTGGGATACATCGTTGATCAACATGGTGTACATGTGGATCCAACCAAAATCCAAGTCATCCGTAACTGGCTAGCCCCAACCACACTCACTGAGCTTCGAAGCTTCTTGGGCCTTGCCAATTTCTATCGCAGGTTCATGTTGGGATTCTCCCATATTGCATGGGCCCTCAAACAAGTAACCATGAGTGGTGCTAAGGAAAAATTTGTGTGGGGCCGGTCCCAACAACAAGCGTTCGATGATTTGAAGCAACGCTTGTGCTCAGCCCCAGTACTTTCACTACCAGACCTGCACCAACCCTTTGCGATCGAGAAAAATGCTTCAGACTATGCTGTGGGCACCGTTCTCACTCAGCATGACCACCTCATGGCCTATCATAGTGAGACAATATCAGATGTTGTCCGTAATTACCCTACTTACGACAAAGAAATGTACTCCATTGTGCAAGCCTACCTCCAATGGAGACATTACATTCTCAAGGAGATAGTCATCTACATTGATCATAAGCCACTGCAGTTCATGCAAATGCAAGGAAAATTGCAGAATTACCGCCATCATAAGTGGTCCACGTACTTGCAATAATTCCACCTTAACATCAAGGATAAAATGGGAAGCACCAACCACGTCGTTGATTGCCTCAGGAGACTGCTAGTCACGACACTCACCACGGTGCTAGAATCTTGCGGCCATCAGACCTCTGGATGGCCCCAACTCTATGAGACAGACATGGAATTCTCCACCACCTACCAAATGTTGGGCTCAAATGCAGTTGTTGTTAATTTCCATCTTCAAGACGGGCTACTATGCCGTCTGGGCCATATCAACATTCCATCAAGCGAGCGAGCGAAGTTGATATGGGAAGCCCACTACAGTCGGGTGGCATGACACTTCATCGTATAAAAGACAGTGGAAATGCTACTGAAACATTTCTACTATACGAAACTTTCACAAGAGGTCATCAAGTATATCATGTCCTACACTTCCTACACGATTTCCAAAACGACCACTAAGAAACATGGCCTATACACCCCTCTGCCTACTCCTGATAGGCCATGGGAATCCTTCTCAATGGACTACATGTTGGGCCTCCCATCCACCAAGAAGGATAACGACTGTGTTTTTATAGTTGTGGATCATTGTTGGACGCAGACGCAATCTGGGGAAAAGGCTATTTTTGGGAAGAGAAGTGTTGGCCCTTGGGGATGGAAGTAAGAAAACAATAAGGCAGAAAAGACAGAATGCGAACTGCGTGGAAGACATAGTGACTGATACTGGGTCGAAGTGAGAAAAAGAGAAGAAAGGATAGAGTGAAGTAAGAGAAAGAAAGTTATTGGATGAGGATATCGAGGATGGCATATCAATAAGGAAGACGGATTGTGGACAACTCAACAAGTGGAAAAATCCACCGTTGGATGCTTTGGAGCACTGCGCCAGAAGGAAGGAAAGATAGGCCGACGAAGCCCTGAAAACGTGGGTCAAGTTGATCTAGGGTTTTGGTATCTAGGGTTTTGACACTTAGGTTTTGGCCTAAAGATGTTTGTGAGCTATTGTAATGTATAAATAAAGGTCAAGAGGACCTGGGACGGGTTGATTGTTGTTGTTGTTATTGTCGTTCCAAGTTCGCTATTGTTATGAGTGATTATTGTAGTGAGAGAGAGAAGCATTGAGAAGTGAGGGAACTTTGTGTTGTAAGATCTTCGGCTAGGTGTGAAGATCAACCCTACAGCTGGATGTGCGTAGGGAGGGAAGACAGAGAGAAAGAGAGAGGATCTACTAGCCGAGAATGCAGATAAGAATTGTATGCTTTCATCTTAATATATTATAAAGCATAGTTATGTGGATGTATCCCTAGGGAGAGGGTGAACCATGTACATATTTGTGTTGTGTGTGATTGATGTCATGTTCTCTTGTTTATAGATATACTGTTATTTCATTATTGTATTAGATGTGACAAATAGTTGTGAGAAGTAGATCTAAGATGGCAATTGATATCTAGATGTTGTGTTGTTCTTGTATTGGATCCACTTTGTATTCCCTTGGTTGTAAACATTTGTGTCCTGCAACCCCCCATAGCTACTTCAGGTGAGACTGCATATGCCTCCCAGGTGTTGCCGAAAGGGCCAATAGTTAGGAATTGTTGGTGCACTCTTGGAGCTGAACCCTGGGTCTGCCCCTGTGCCAAAAAATGGTTCAGTTGCCGGGACAAGAATATTCTTGAGGGAATGTCAAGGTGGTTTCCATCGAAGACAGAGATTCAGAAGTGGATGGAATATCAAGAAAAAGACTTCACTGAAGCCCATAAGAAGAACCCTAATATTAGTACAGAGGATTGGTTGGGAAAATATATCTTTACTGATATACATGAGATTTTCTTTGGGGGAATCCATTGGGAGCTCTATGAGTGGCTAGCTAGGTTAGCATATACCCAGTTTGAGATCAGATCTAGACCACCTATGGTTTGGATGTCAATGATGATCAAGAAGATCGAGAGAGTTGATAACACCGTGTCGAGAGCAGTAGATCACTGGTTTGATAGCACCATTGGAGGATATATCACCGAGTTTGCTATTGACAAAGTAGAATCGTATAGTCAAGCAGAGAGATATTTCTTCAAGGGACCTAGGGGAAAATTTTTACAATTTCTGAAGTTGAGGATCAAGATTCTATTGCATGAGAAGAACATATTAAAGGTACAATAGTTGGTTGGATTGGAAAAGGCTAATGTTCAAAAACTAGGAAAGCGACAATGACACAAAGTCTGGACATACGCACAGTGGGAGAGTGTTCAGAAAATTTCCTCTTGCGAACTTGTTTAAGCAGAACTATGGGGATGAGGGCTTCTACAATGGAGAAGAGGCATATCTGATAGATGAAGAGCATTCAGAATCCACTAGGACAGAGGAAGGGAAAGCTGAAGAACCTCACCAGGAAGAGCTAGAAACTTCAGGAACCGCACCGAATGTTGATGTGAGTACCATTATTCCTCCTGTTGTTTCAGCATCATTAAGCAATCAGAGTCACTAGAGCACTCAGAGAACTGTTACTAGCAGTCCACCACATATTCAGTAAGGAAACCTAGGAATATCTATGGTAGATGAGATGAGGTTACCCACCTTCAGAGGAAATGGATCTGAAGATCCTGATCAACACTGGTTTCTATGTGAAGCTGTGTGGAGTATTAAAAATATCACCGATGAAGCTGTTAAACGAGCGCGGTTTAGTACTACCTTGAGAGATCGCACACTGATTTGGTACATGAAATTTATCCAAGGAACTGCACCTAAACTGCTGAATGTCATTAAAACTGCACTAATTTCCGAATTCAAGAAACCTAAGTCAGAGTCGCAGTGCATTACAGAACTAAAAGAAATCAAGCAGAGAATAAGTGAACCTGTGTGGGTGTTTGATCAGAGATTTAAGACCTTGACAGGCCATTTGAGTTTTCAGATACTAGACGAGTAGAACAAGGAGTGGTTCATTGCTTCCCTCTTACCACACATCAGAGTTCCTCTGATGCAACATAAGATTTCTTCGTAGGCGGAGGCTCTGGAGATTGCCATGAAGTTAGAATCAACCCCTATGGGAGAATCCAACTCAGGCATGAGTCAAATCTTGAGTCAACTAACTAGTTTATCTCTGCAGGTCGAAGATATGAAGAAAGACAAGGGAAAATATAAAAGAGAAGATATCTGGTGCATTAGATGCAAATCAGAAGGCCATGACAAGGAGCACTATCCCCTATTTCATGAATATTTGGAATAAGGAGCCCTGAGTCCTTTAAAGCAAGTTACCTTACCATAGTGCGAGGTATGTAGAAATATACATCACCTTGGTGAATGCTATTACATGCAAAAATATGTTCAGACACCCACGAATCTGTATTGTACATTCTGTAAGTTAGTGGGGCATGACGATAGGGATTGTAGGGCCTATGACCTCATGCATGAAAGGTCAAGGGATATATACAAAATTCAAGGTGAAGTACATCAAGAAGGAAACACTACATAGTATAATTCTCTAGGAAGAGGAAACTTCAACCCTCGCGGTGGATTCAGAGGAAGAGGATGAGGAGGAGGTATGGGTTGAGGTAGGGGCCAAATCATTTGTTATAACTACGTGCATCCAGGACACTTAGCAAGGGACTGTCAGAACCCCTGTACCACTTGCAGCTACTGCAACGCATTCAAACATGTTATCGAAGATTGTCTTGTGCTGCTAGCCAAACTTCAGGAGAGACAAGGACCTCAACATAACTCACAGGTGAAACTGATATACACTGAACCTCATGGAGAGGACCTTAGAGTCGCTGCCATCACAAGAGGAGGCACTGTTGTAGGAGAATACAGAGCGACCCAAGGAAAGACTACAGAAGAATCAGGAGTTAGGAAAGCTACAAAGAAGACTTGAGTTTTCGATGCAAAGAAAGAAAAACAAATATTTGAGGAGGCAAGAAAAGAATTCGGGAGAGATCAAGGTTCTTCATTGAAGACATGACAAAAAGTAAGAGAATGTGGAATGCCTCCGGCATTCGACCAGTCTGCTCTTCCAGGAGAAGGAAAAGAGGGAAGCAAGCTCATGGAATTCCTATATACTTGTATTCAGTTGAATCAGGATGAAAGCACTGTACAAGAGATACAAAATTTAATCAGACAATATGAGCTAGGAAAGATAGATCCCTTGTTGAAGAGAGAAGTACACCAAGTCTCTAAAAAGAGAAGGACAAATAAGGAACTACACCTGAATGCTCAAATTGGAGAGTATAATATTGACTATGTGGTCCCCGACTTAGGGTTGAAGGTCAATGCCATGACGAAGCAGACCTGGGCACTGATTGGAAAACCTAAGTTGATCTATTCCTGTATCAAGCTTAGGATGACTAATCAACAAGCTGTAAGACCCTTTGGGAGATTAGAACATGTCCCTGTGGGCATCAATGGAGTAAGGAGGTCTGTTGACTTTGAGGTGATTGAGATAGTTGATGATAACTGTCCTTACCCTGCGCTGTTAGGAATTGATTGGGCTTTCAATAATTCCACTGTGGTTGATTTAAAGAAAAGAAGAATGGTGTTTGAAGGAGATGTCCTTAGGGTCATTGCACCTCTGGATCTCGATGAAGGTCAAAGATACACAAAACCCATCAGAGAAGAACAAGGATATGTGCTATATTAACCCGAGAAGTTCGCTGGATCAGCACAACAGTAATTAACTTGCCCACCTTTGATGGTCTAAATCACTTAGAAGCATTCTTGTTGGACTTTGAAGAAATTTTACCAACACAACAAAGATTGTTGGAAATGGATGAGGCCTTGAAAGAAACCCCAACAATATGGTGGGTGACACACAAAAACAACATTACAGAGTGGGTACAATGTCGCACTTTGATGACAACACAGTTTTCAAAGCAAGTAGAAGGTTGCGAAGTTAGGTACACAGGTCGAAGCTATCCAAAGGACCATGTTGGAAGTTGCGAGGAAGCCTAGAGAAACATTCCTCAAGAGAAAGGGGTGCACAAATTCATCAACACACTGGACACAACCCCTATAACCTGGTATCTTCAAGTAGAACTGTGCCTCATCACTGAAGATTGGGAAGGTATGACCCAAAAATTTGTAACTACATTTTCATTTGAAAGCCAATATCCTACAGTGGATCAAGCATTATAGATTGTAAGACATAAAGTATTTGAGGAGGCACCTAGCCTCCCTTTGGAACAAGAAGAGGACAAATGGATTGCGCCTCTCCAGAAACTGTAAGGCTGTTACAATATCAATGCTGACAAAGACGATGACCCTAGGAAGGTGAACATCACCAAAACATAATGCCAAAGAGACATAGAAGGACCAGGAATTTAGCTACCTTTCATTGGACAACCAATTAAAATAAAAAAAGTCAATATTGGTACAGAGAAAACACTGAAGCTTGCAAATGTTGGATATTATTGGGATGCTGCCACTATTGACAAGATCACAGAGTTACTGCATGAATATCAAGACTTGTTTCCAACCAAGTTCACTGATATGAAGGGCATTAAAGGGCCCATGGGAGATATGAGGATCCCGTTGAAACCAGATGCAAGGCCAGTTAAACAGAGACCCTACATATTGAACCCTAAATATAAGGAGAACGTGAAGATTGAACTCGATAGAATGTTGGAGGCAGGAATCATAGAACCTGTTGAAGAGTGAGAATGGATTAGCCCTATGGTGGTGCATGATAAAAAGACCGAAGAAAACATTATCTGTGTAGATCTCAGAAAGATGAATGATTCCTGTTTGCATGACCCATTTCCTACACCATTTACTGAAGAAGTGTTAGATAATGTAGGAGGACATGAGGTATATTCTTTTACAGATGGATTTTCGGGATACCATCAGATCCGGATTTCCAAGGAAGATCGCCATAAGACCACATTTGCAATAGAATGGGGATCCTACCAGTATGCAGTAATGCCGTTTGGATTAAAGAATGCCCCGACCATCTTATCCAGGGTAGTGGTCGAAGCGTTCAAGTATTTTTTACATAAATTTTTGGAAGCATATTTTGATGATTGGACTATTTTTAGCTTATTACAAAGTCATATTGAATGTTTAAGACTAATGTTGGATAAGTGCAGTCAGTGTCATATTGCCTTGAATCTGAAGAAGTGCATCTTCTTTTCACCCTTTGGAGCGCTGTTAGGTCATATTGTGTGTAAGTAGGGACTGTTGGTAGACCCATCTAAGATTGCCTTTATAATTGATCTGCCCCCTCCTACTTCAGTCAAATAGCTGCGCACTGCGCTGGGACACACTGGATACTACATAAAGTTCATTAAAGGCTATGCACAGATCACATCACCCATGGATAAGATTTTGAAAAAAGACTGTTTGTTTTGTTGGACAGAAGAATGCCAACAGACCTTCGACACAATGAAACAAAAAATGGTTACTACGCCTATTCTGGTTTTCCCAAATTGGAGCAAGGAATTTCACATGCATGTCGATGCATCTTATATTGCATTAGGAGCTGTGTTATCACAACTGGGAGCTGGAGACATTGACCACCCGTTATCCTTTTCTAGCAGGAAGCTATTAATAGCTGAGATTAATTACACCACCACTGAGAGAGAAGGGTTAGCCATGGTGTATGCGCTGTAGAAGTTTCAGCACTACTTGTTGGGAGGACACTTTAAAATGTTTACTGATCACTCTGTGCTAAAATACCTAGTCAACAAGACAATGTTGGGTGGGGAGAATATGCAGATGGATTCTGCTATTTCAGGAATATGATTTTGAGATCGTGGTTAAGCCAGGAAGAATGAACAAAGGTCCTTACCACTTGTCGAGGTTGGAACATGGAGAAGAGCCTACTAGTTTGGAGGATACACTACCAGATGCACAATTGCTGTCCATTAGAAAGATTGATGATCACTTCACGAAGATAGTCCAGTTCTTGTCAATAGGAATGACACCTAGTGAATATACAATCACCCAAAAGAAACAACTGGTAGTGTGTGCTGCAGGCTTTTCATTTATAGTTGGACAACTATACAAGATGGGACCTGATGAGATATTGAGGAGGTGTGTTATGGAGGCAGAGTGACTATTGATCCTCGCAGAAGCTCATGAAGGCTTTGCAAGAGGACACTACGGAGGAAAAGCAACAATGTAGAAGGTTCTTAGAGCAGTCCTATGGTGGCCTAACTTACATATAGATGCTAAGGAATATTATAGAGCTTGTGATATATACCAAAGAGTTGGGAAACCGTCCAGAAGAGATGAAATGCCTTTAGCACCGCAACTGACCCTACAAGCATTTGAGAAATGGGCCATTGACTTCGTGGGACCTATAAACCCACCAGGAAAGCACACAGAAGCCAGATACATAATCACTGCGACAAAGTACTTGACCATATGGGCCGAAGCAAGAGAAACTAGAGATTGTAGTGCAACTACAACTGCACGATTCATATTTGATGACATAATAACTAGGTTTGGATGCCCAAAGATCCTTATGAGTGATCAAGGCACACATTTTATTAATAATACCATTGAAACCCTGACCGAGGAATTTGCAGTCCATCATCAAAAGAGCACACCCTACTACCCGCAAGCGAATGGGACAATTGAAGCATTCAATAAGATCTTGGAGACAACACTGACGAAGATTTGTAGTGTGAACAAGGATGACTGGGATTTAAGTGTACCAACAGTACTATGGGCCTATAGAACCACTTGCAAGAAGCTAACAATGCAGACCCCATTTAAGTTGGTTTATGGTCTCGAAGTAGTTGTCCCGATGGAATATTTGGTCCCAAGCTTAAGAATCACAACCTTTACAGATATGGATGACACTTGCACTGTTGAAGAGAGGCTCACGCAGTTGGTCGAACTAGAAGAAGACAAATTTATTGCAGGATTCCATCAGCATGTACAAAAGGAAAGAGAAAAGGCCTACCATGACAGACACATCAAGAAGAAGGCATTTAAGCAAGTCGATTTGGTACTGATATATGACAAAAAATTCATGAAGCATCCAGGAAAGTTCAGAACACATTGGTTGGGGCCATATGAGGTTGTTTATGTCATGGAAGGAGGAGATGCACAGTTGAAGACCTTGAATGGAGAATGAAGGGAGGTTTGGTGAACGAGAGCCAGTTGAAATTGTACTATGACAACCAACTGCCTCGCAACTCTCACTAAAAGCATAAGGAAAAGGGTCCAGGTACCAGGTGCAGTTGAAACTAGGTACTAGACACAGAAAAGACAGTCTGCACACAGTGGGGAAGGAAAGAGAAAAAAACACAGGTTTCTCCGCACAACTTGAAGACGAAGCAAATTAGAAGGGTCAGATCTGAAGTGCCTCGGGACAAGTCACAGGTGAGTGTTGGGGGCCTGTTGGCCCTTGGGGATGGAAGTAAGCAAAGAGTAAGGCAGAAAAGACAGAATGTGAACTGCGCGGAAGACACAGTGACTAATACTGGGTTGAAGTGAGCAGAAGAGCAGAAAGGATGAAGCGAAGTAAGAGAAAGAAAGCCGTTGGATGAGGAGATCAAGGATGACATATCAGCAAGGAAGACAAATCGTGGACAACTCAACAATAAAAAGAATCCACCGTTGGATGCTTTGGAGCGCCGCGTGAGAAGGAATGAAAGACATGCTGGCGAAGACCTGAAAATGCCGGTCAAGTTGACCTAGGGTTTTAGATACCTAGGGTTTTGGTATCTAGGGTTTTGACACTTAGGTTTTGGCCTAAATCTGTTGGTGAGCTATTGCAATGTATAAATAAAGGTCAAAATGACCTGGGACGGGTTGGTTGTTGTTGTTGTTATTGTCATTCCAAGTTCGCTATTGTTATGAGTGATTATTGTAGTGAGAGAGAGAAGCATTGAGAAGTGAGGGAAGTTTGTGTTGTAATATCTTTAGGTGGGTGTGAAGATCAATCCTGCAGCTGGGTGCGCAAGGAGGGAAGACAGAGAGAAAGAGAGAAGATTTGCTAGCCGAGAATGCAGATAAGAACTGTATGCTTTCATCTTAATATATTATAAATCATAGTTCCGTGGACGTAGCCCTAGGGAGAGGGTGAACCACATACATCTTTGTGTTGTCTGTGATTGATGTTGTGTTCTCTTGTTTATAGATATA
>ML782000.1:392928-403024 GCA_009831015.1 Picea engelmannii
AACGTCCAAAAACCCCTAGCTGGGCTTTTTCGGCACCTTGTTTGGCCAAAAAATGAAGAAGATAGGCTTCCTGGAAGTCCTCCTTCAATCTTGCTGTCTCTGCATCTACAATTTGCACCCTTGTTGGCTCAACCTAGCCCAGATGCATATTTAAGCGTTAAAACTTAGCACCGGGTGCAACTGCACAATCGGTACAAACTGTCGAATGGTTACGCGCCGACCTTTAACTACCAAGGCCCGTGGGCACATGGGCACCACATGACCGCGCGTAATACAAAACAGGGCTAAGGTTCAAACCATATACAAAACCGTAGGATTAAACTGCACGCATACACAATGGTCACAAGTTATATGTCAAACCGCGTGCATACCAAAACGGTTACAACACACACACACACACACACACACACACATATATATATAACTATGGGTTTAACCGCTCATAACATTGGTCATATGCAATACATATATATAACCGTGGGCCGGGTCTTAGCCCCAGTCTGGTTCGCGCCCCAATTCACATATTTGCAAACTCAAATATATTAAAACGCATACATATGTTAAGTAACACATGTGGGTGCACCGGTTGGGCGACCCTTCCCAAGGCTTTACCCTGCCCGGAGGTCACGGGGTCGACTCCTGCCAAATGCAAAGATTTTAAACCAATATACATGTGACACGTGGCGGCCATTGATTGGGCCGTGTGTCGCCATCTCGTTCGCTGCAAACAAACCATGTCACATGCCAACTATCCAAATAGCTGCCTACCACGTGTCGTACGGCCTGCCACGTCAGCGTCCGTACAGACTGTACAGTCAACATCCCTTTTTTTTTTGCCTGTTTGTCATTTTTAACAGAACGCGATATCTCTCGCTCTTGACGTCCGTTTGAACCCAAACGAGTTGCATTGGGTTCATAACAATGAGGCCTACGCTCTCGTTCGATTTGAAGTGATTCCGAGGACTTTGAAGTTTTGAGCAAAATTTGATCCCCTGGATCAATTCGCTTGGGATCGACCTTAATTCCATATTTCGAAACTATATGACCCAAAAGTTTGCCTTCTTGCATAGAAAAATGAGACTTTTTAGGGTTAAGAGACAAACCAAATTTTCTACATTTCTCAAAGGTTTGTTTGAGATGGACTAGACGTTCTACATCAGAATTCGAGAAGACTATTAGATTGTCTAAGTAAATAATGAAAAACTTATCTCTCTCACCGATGAATGCTATATCCATTTCTCTTTGGAAGGTGGTGCATGCGTTCATTAAACCAAACAACATTTTATCATATATGAAAGTTCTCCATGGAGTAGTGAATGCATTTTTTTCTTTATCATCTTCGTGAACTGCAATTTGGTTATAACCTAAGAAGCCATCAATCATCGACATTCTGTTCGCTCCAACTACTTTTTCTAGGACATGATTCATTTTTGGAAGTGGGTAGTTATCCTTCAATGATGATTGATTTAAATTTCTGAATTCCACACAAAGCATGATTGCTCAACTTTTCTTCCTGACGGGTACCAGATTTGTTACCCATTCATAATATCTAAGTGAAACAATAATATTTGCGTCAAGAAGTTTCTTGACCTCTCTTTCTATTACAGGTAAGAGAATATGGTTTATCTGTCTCAAATTTTATCTAAAAGGTGTGATACCATGCTTCAAAGGAATATTATGTTCAATCATAGAGGTATCATAAGTCTTCAAATCATCATATGACCAGGCAAAGACATCTTTATATTTTTTAAGCAATTCAACATATTTACTCTTCACTTGAGCTGGAAGGTATTTATATAACTCGACTATATTAGGTTCTCCTTTAGTTCCTATGCCACAATCTTCAACTTCCTCGGGCTGAGGTCGTAGGGTAGATTTCAAGGGTATGTCTTCTTTGTCAAACAATCTTTTTAACGGTATTAGACCTTCGGGGATCTGATTATTCTTAAGTACCAGCATCTGATGATTCACGATATTATCTTGGAAATTTTCAGGATCTTCATCTTCTTGCATGATCCAGATAGGATCGTTTTAATTTTCTTGGTCTATATGAGTCTTAGAGAATTCATCGACCATTTCTAGAAATTGTTTGATCTGCTCATCATCTTCAAAAACCTGCCAATGTTGCACATTATTTGGGATTGATGGTCTATGTCTCATTTCTCTATGATACTTCAACTTTAAGATAATAGGAGGCACAAACGTCGCAACTACCTTGGCCAAGGAATCTTCCTGTTGATTTTCCATTCTTAGGATGTGATGAATGTTGAAAAGCAAGAAAAAATTCTCGATTAGATCCCAGGCACAGTTCCTGTACAACCTTAGTCTTGAATGTTTAGCCTGATATTGCTACTTTATCTGCTTTATGATAATTTCTGCATCACCATAAACTATTAGATCTTCAATTTTTAGTTTCCTAGCAGGCTCCAATCCTAAAATCAGAGCCTCGTATTCACAGACATTATTTGTATAATCAATTTCCCACTATAGTCTGTATGAAAATGGAATGACATATTATTCTCCGGGTGAAAAAAATAACACCCCTTCTCCTGCCCCTTGACAGGATGAAGCGCCATCGAAAAAAATTTTTCGAACTCCTTTTCGAGTATTTACATTTTTCTGTGTTTTTTCTGGTTTGTTATTTTCTTCTTCTATAAAGTCAACAAAATCATCGTCTAAAGATAAAATACAGTTTCCTAGATCTTGATTAGCGACATATACTGGATAATTATTTGGGTTTTGAGGGCCACTTACAATATATGCCAGTCTATTCTCTCTCTACAATTGAGTAAACTGTCCACCAAAAATCAGGATAGTTGCATATGTCATATCTAGTTGAAGTGATCCTCCGAGTTTTTCACCCTAGGACCTGGATAAAAGCATGCCATACTTGACAGGTACGTCAACAACAACAACATCCATAAGGATTCTCTTTACTGGAACTTGTGCAAGATTCACTACTATATCCTTGATCATGCCAAGACATTTAACATTTCTAGAATCAAAATAATATAAATCCCGATATGGTCTAGTGTTCTCAAGGCCCAACTTTTCCATGATAACTTTAGGCATTAAGTTGTGAGAGGCCCCAGAATCTAACATGAAATTATGAAGTAAATGATCATGCACAATTAATGTAATATAGAAAGGAGCTACATGATCCTTAGTGTTTTCAATATGCAGACCAAACATAATCGTAGGATTTTCATCAATTTATTACATCTGCATAACATTCTGCATCTGAGATGTTAATCATTTTAGCGATCTGTTTTTTATAAATCGGATTCTTAGCAAACTCAACTAGGGGCATGGGGATCTTAATTTTATTTATTTCATTTTCTAAACTAAAACCTACCACTGTTTTTTCACATTCCCTAGTTGAAGTTTGTGTTTCTATATTTTCTTCTTTCTTGGTTTGTGTTGCTTTGGTTTCAACCTTTTTACCTTGGGCAACTTGTTTCTCAACTGTTTGTTTAGTTTGGGCAACTTGTTTTTCCATTGTTTGTTTAGTTACAACTGCCTCATTTTCTTTGTTTATTAATAAGATATTTTTTGGTGGAGCACTTGTGGTACTTGTTTCTCTGGGCCTCAAATTATACTTCTGTTGAAGCTCAACCATAATGGAGTCAGTGATTCCTTGATATGCAGATTCTCTCAGGTTGTTTATACTTTCCTCATTACTAAATAGGGGCTCTTTTTCTAGAGATTTTTCATAGTCCTGTCTAGTCAGGTGAGGTTCCTGGTCTTCATCACCAAGGTTGTTTACATCCCCCTTTGTAATCATGTATATCATCTCCTATAAATTTTTCTGATTTAAACGGAGCCTAGATTTTTTGATCTTCGTTTTTTATTTGTTTTTGCTGTGTTTGAGAATTGGGGTTTCTCCTGAAATCCTTTCTAGCAAATGGATTGGGTTTAGCTTGGCCTAGTTCCATTCTAGAGATTTTAGTTGAAAAATATTTAATTATTTTAGCCATATCGTCCATTTTTTCTTCTGCGGATTTTCCAGATCCGGATGATCTTGCTTGTTCTCTAAAGCGTCTAGGTTCCTTGGTTACTGTCTCAACCTTGGCCTTTAGTTTACCCGATGCCATCATGTTTGACTTGATTTCTATGGCGTCGTCCTATATTCCCATGAGGGTAGCATATCTTCTTTCCCTTTAAAGTAGGGCAAAGTCGGGCTCAAAAGCCCCTGCAAAAGTCACTTTAGCTGCAGGTTGAGAGGGTTTAACTTCTGCTGGGATCTTATGATAGAGTTTGTTAAACCTCTGGGTGAATTCTAGGACCGTTTATGAATTATTTTTCCTTAGATCCCCAAATTCCATCAGATAGTACAAGTGGTCTTTCTTTTCTCCCCACTATCTTAAAAAAACGTGTTCTAACTCGTCGTAAGACCTTAGGGATCCTACTGGGAGTCCTCTAAACCAGATTATTACTTTCCCTTCAAGATTTTGCAATTGGAGCCTTCAGTATATGTCTTCGTGTTCAATACTAAGGATATCAACGAATTGATTGAAAAAAGTTATGTGCTCTGTAGCCGTTAAATATCCTTCCCTTGTAAACTTTGGTAAATTCTTCATGTAATTTTCAGGTAGGTCATGAAGGACGGGAGGAAGGAATAAAGGGGCATATCTTGCAACTAATTTAGCATAAATCCTAGGGGGTGGAGGCGGTCCTTGACCAACCCCACCTCCAGCAACACCCCCGCCTCCAATGCCACCTCCTTCGACAACACCACCTCCATGGCCACCTCCAACAAAAGCGATTGAAAATCTGGGTGATGAGCTTCGAGAGTCAAAAAGATGGTTTTCAAAAATTTCTATGGACCGAAGTGGTGACCTTTGGACTTCCTCAGGATGTGGCGAAGGGAAATATGGAAGACGATCATCATGTGATACAAAGTCTAGGGGAGGAGGGAAAGGAAAATGTGGGTTGAATTCCTCATATTTACAAGATGTGTAAATAGGGGAGCCGAAAGGAGACGAGTCGGGGTATAGAGTATGCTCTTCAGGATTTAGGATCACTGAAACCTTTACTTCTGGTGAGAATGGGGTAGACACCAAGTTAACAACAATGGATATAGGAGATATTTCTTTGTCAAGATAATTAGGAGTATTAGAGGGTTCTATCTCAATCTTTAATTTGGGTACGACTACCTCAGTAGAGGGTGTTGGCTTAAAATCCTTTTCGGGAGTTAATTCTTCAATCTGAACCGTAGTATTAATTTGTGTGGATTTTGGTTGGTACTTCTTACTTGTCGACGCGGTAGTTGACTTGAGGTATCCTTTTGGTTTTAACAACCTTTCGAGATCAGACACAGGGGTGGTCTTCTGATCGTCTGGGTTTTTTTTGGTATTCCTTTGAAAAAATGCTATTTTATATGTGGTGGAGTCGCCAAGTGAAAGATAAAAATAGCCTTAAAATAGTATTCAATCTTTGTTCACTATCAAAGACAGAATGTTACCATGTCATTTTCCCAGGGAAAAATAACTTTGTTTCTCCGTCCCTGGCAGCGGCGCCAAAAAGATGTTGGTCCTGAGATTAAACTTAAGGCTCAAAGGATAATGTCAAGCGTCATGAAATTTGTTTAAGAGTGTTTTAAGATGATTTTCCTACCTCAATTATATGAGAAAATTTCCTTAATGAAATTAACCTTGTAGCAGCACAGAGGCCGTATTTCGTATCTGAGTCAAAATTGAAATAATAAATGAAGTGAAGGAAAAATTACAAAGCCGTGAAACAAGGCAAGGCATCAATTATAGAAGAGTCCCACCTTGTTGCAGTAGGAGAAAGTAGATTAGTATAACCTGGAATAAAGTATAAAAATACAGTAATCCACACAACAAGCATGTCTTGTATTACTCATAGTAAATACAGAGGAAAAGCTACTTACTCAATAAATTATTGATACAATAAGAATTCAATAGTTGTAGTACCAAATTGGAATCAACATTTATTCAAGAATACATAAATAAAATGAGCAATCGAAGACAAAGAGACACATAACACAGATTTAAACAAAACTTGGAATCTCTGTCTGCACTTGTATTAATACTCTATAAGGAGAGTTTTCTCTGTTACAATCGGCAAGAAGTAGCCTCAAATAAGTCTTTGATTTATGTATTTATACAAAATGGTCTCAACCCAAAATGGTTGAACTTCTCATAAAAGTATTAAACATTACAACATGCAAAACTGAAAGGTTCCATTTACATCTCCTCTGTCTCTTCGCCTGCATGTAGAGACATTTCTTCTCCATATCCTCCAGCTTGGAAACAACTGGCATATGATTATGACCCGTGTGAATTGTATGTTTAGATTGTCTCATTTATTTCCATATGTTCTGGCTTTCCCATGTTCGACACACTGGATGCATCTGCTTACTAACTGCACTAGTAACCCGGAAGATTCGTTTGTTTCATTTGCCTAAAAAATGTACAACTTGTTTTCTATATGAGGCAATCTATCCTGTATTTTCTTTGCTTCCAAAGATGTAGCCTGTAGCTGTAAACTGGGATTTACTATCCATTTGTTAATCTGGATAATGTTGATTTGTTTCAATTGCTGGATGGTCGTCCAGGCTTCTTCTATGCCTGTCTTAGAATTATGTTGATTTTTCGCTATGTCGATCTGCCCCAGGGCCCCAGAGATACTATCTCTTTCAATGTCAAGTAACCCTTTGTCTAGTGAAGACAATGCTTCTTCAGAAGATTTATTTACTTCTCTGGCTAATCTTTTACTTTCAGCCAGATTTGTCTCCTAGGCCTTCAAGATTATGTTGCCTCGGGTTTTCTCAGAAAGAGACAATCGAGGGACCTTTGCTACCTCATCTTTTGCTACTATTAAAATAGCCTCCTGAAACTTAGCCCAAGCTGCAGTGGCTTCTCTCTCCTTAATGTAAATGTTATTCATAGAAAGGTCTGCCACCCGATAACAACTTTGAACGACTTCCACTTTCGTAAAAATATCGTGCTGGGCTAATTCCATCTTTTCATGCACCTCCAGTGCCTGAGCTTGGAAAACTACCATATCCACTACTGGAACTTCAACTAAATCTATCTTGGCCTGAATTTGTTTGATCAATTATTCCTGTTGAATGGCTAATTCTTTATTTTCCTCTGAATTTTTATGCAGTTCATTAAGGCTAGTTTTGAGTTGTTGAATATGCTGTTCATCACTAGCTCTGACCTGTTCAAAATCCTTATTCATATGTTTTCTTACCTCTTGTTCCGTGATATTCATCTGGCTTTGCAACTGCCTTACCAACTAATCTCTCTGTTTCAGTTGCTCTGTTATATTTTTTTATTGAATATTGATTGGCCGTGGCAAAGGCACCCAATGAGCCATCCATTTCCCTAAGAAAATCTGTATCGTCCCGACCTTGTCCATCATACAACATCCTCTGCCTTTTTAATGTTGCACCATATTTTTTATGCGTTTCTCTTTTAACTATAGCCCTCCTCTTCTTGTTGAAAAAGAAGTCGGAAGGGGGAAATTCTTCAACTGAAATTGGGGTAAGGTCTTCTATAAATACGATTTCGACATTCGGATTTCCCTGGCTTGACTGTAGAGGTGTCAATGACATAATATGACTACCTATCTTGGTGGATGGTTGTTTACGTGTTATGTTGGTATCTGGTTTATTTAGTGTGGACGGTGAAGTACCCTGCCCCTTTTTTTTATGAAAGCTTCAAATTGAGCTTTTGCTTGATCAACTGGTGGATTTGAAAACGCAGTATCCCCTTTCTGCGTTAAAACTTCAGTTTTCTTTAGATTCTCTTGAGCATCCTTTTTGTTGGAACCCCCTGTTTCTAAACCATGATTTGCAACCTCCTGTGTAGATGGAGGTGTCTGATTTTCTCCCCGTAAGACTTCAGGCAAACTATTCCTTTGTGTCTTTGGAAATTGTAGAAACCGAATAATTGATTTGGAGTCAGAGTTCGAACTCTGCTCAACACTTCCTGGTACACCCTGGCTCCTCAGAATGTTTTATCCCGTGGAGAAACTTCATTTACATATTTATTTAGATTGTATTGAGCCAGGTGGGTTTCCACGATCTTCCAGAGTTCGTGCTTCTTGAACTCAATATTAACCAACTTGATGGCTTCTAGGGCTGCGACCTCCAGTTTTGAGTGGTCGAAATCTAACAATGATAACATACCAACCTATAGAGGGTAGGTTGGCCATACTTTTTTCTGGGCCACTTTTAATTCTTTACTAATGCCCCCTGTTACAGTTTGATATGCTACCTCTCGACACACCAGCCAATATCGTAGAAAATTTGGTAAAGTATGTGGGGGAGCTGAACACCCAAAAAACCTGATTTAGGAAAAATGTTCCTCAATATACCAGTCCTCTATTTTCCCCAGGTTAGCCATGATCTTGTCTAAAATCATGGGAGGTGGGCTATCGTAGAGAGCGATATGCATCGACACCACTACGTAATGACAGATTTCATAAAAGAAATATTGGGCTTTATCCTCCCACAAATTGGAGTGATAGAAATGTATGGGATCGACACTGGTCAGGGTCCAACTCTAGTTCATCAAAGGGAACGGTGTCATAAAAAAAATGGCATCCATAATGTATGACGACATGTAGAATGGGGAAAGTTTCCCTTTGGCCTTCAACGATTGATACTCTGTGATTTCCTTGGCCAAATTGTCCGATAACATCTTGACCTAGTCGAAAGAAAAACCTTCTTCCACTTTATGCATGATTGGTACCCATGCCAACAAGAAATGAGCAGAGTCCTTCCTCCCAAAAAGTCTACACAAAATCATAGCCACATAAATCATATGGGCGTCTAATGCTGCTGTGGCATATATTCCATGGGTGTCTGCTCTGAATTTCTCAGGGTGTCCCCACCAGTCCTTGATCAATTCAGGGTAGTGCTTCCCATATTGCATGCACTCTACTTTTTTGAACTCCATTAGGAAAGCAACATTGTAACTGTATTTGAAAACCGTGGATAATTTATACATTACCCATATATGATCTGGTCGGAAAGATCCGACAACCACTTTTTGTGAATTGTAGATGCTCCTAGTTGCAATGTCCACATTCTCTAGATCCCAACCTATCATGTCGTTGTATGACACGAGCCTTGGCCGCACAACTAAATTGTGGAGCTTTGATTGAGCTATATCCTTGAGCTTTGTCACATGGTTTTCGGTTACCTCGTCACTCGAATCCTCTGGGAAGTTTATCAACTCGTGTTGTAGAGTATCAAACACCTGCGTCCAGGTTTTTACGGTATCTATAGCTCTTGGTGAAGTATCTAAGAGAACATATGTGTTCGGGTTCACACTCTCACCAACTGCTTTAGCCATTTTTCGCGGTGCCATGATACTACGAGCTTAGAACTGTGTTACTTGTTACACAGAAACGCGTAAACTTCTTAGCTTGCTAAAACTTGTTGTTCTGCGAGAATGAAAATAGAATTCAAAATCCAATATCCTTATTTGTCTTGAGTGTATTGATTGGTGAATACTTTACTAACGACACATTCATTTACCTTAATGGAAAGATCTTTGTGGTGATATACAATCTATATCGAAATTATCGCCGTTGATCCATTATTAATGCCATTAATATTTGGTGGTTCACGATCAAGATCTTGGATGAATAAGATTTGAATTTACCTGAACTGCGATTTAGTGAAAAATTAATTGCGAGATAATCATATTTATCCCATTAATTAATCATATTTAACATTAAGTCTATTCAGGTTTTCGGACTTTGAGATATTTGATAATAGCTCGAGATATGATTCCCGAAACTCGAAATCGCAAAGTGGTTAATCATTGGATAATTATATTTAACTTTAATTAACCATACTTAGTGTTTAAGGTATTTTAGGAGTTTAGACTTCGTGAATTTAGAGTGTGATGAGTGGCGAATATCCGAACTCCACAGGCACAAAGTTATTAATTAACTTTTAATTGGGGTTTATCTTTTAGGCATTTACTGTTTCATGCATTGGAAAATTAACTTTATTAAATTTTTGACAGGCCACTACCCATAGTGACGTGTCAAAGCTAAGGAAGGTATACATGTACGATAACTAGTATTTTTTGAACACTTTTCGGGTATC
>ML782000.1:416368-468075 GCA_009831015.1 Picea engelmannii
TATACATACAAAATAGGCCTAAACATGGGTAAACCCATGGGCCAACATCCCATTCTTGTTACATATTGCCAAAAACCCAAAAAAGGGCCCAAAAGGGGGCTGAGATTCCATGATCTTCGCTTCGTCTTGCGCTCCTCCTTCGAAAGGCTTTCGAAGTTCCAGATTAGGTCAACATGACCAAGAAATTCCCAAAACTTGGTCAAGGGCCAACAACACATTATACCCCGATTCGTCTCCTGTTTGTTCACCTATTTATGCATCTTGTAAATATGAAGAAGCCAGTCCATGCTTCCCATTCCCTCCTCTTCTAGACTTCACGCCTTATAACTATCAATTTCTAGATTTTTCTTCACTACACCTCAAGGAGGATGAAAGGTCACCACTTTGGTCCCTAAAAATTTACAAAAACCCTCTTTTTAACTCCCGAAGTTCATCCCCTCAACTTCAAATGGCCACTGTTGGAGGAGGTGGCGCTAGAGTCGGTGTTGGAGGAGGAGTAGGTCAAGGACCACCACCTCCGCCTCCTAGGAGTTTTTCCAAAGTGACGGCCATATACGATCCTTTAGTCCTTCCCCCTTTCCTTCATGACTTACCAAAAAATTATAGGAAGAACTTACCGAAATTCACAGGAGAGGGATACTTAACAACCACAGAGCACCTAAATTTTTTTGACCAATTCATCCTCAACATTGAGCATGAGGATGTTTACTTGAGAGTTTTGGTGCAAAATTTTGAAGGAAAAGTAAGAGTTTGGTTTCAAGGTCTCCCAATAGGTTTTATAACATCTTATGGCGTGCTAGAAAACTTCTTTTTAAGGCAGTGGGGAGAGAAAAAATATCACTTGTATTATATGACGAAATTTGGGGCTCTGAGGAAAAAGAGTTCTAAGTCATTCCTGTTAGCACTCCATAAATCTGTTCGGTTGATAGAAAGACGACAAAGGTAAATTTTTCAACCAACTTTGAGACCCGAAACTAGCCTTTCGGATCTGGAGAGGGCTCTCTCAGAAGGCGCGGTCTCCGCGTAGGATATGGCTTTGAAAGCAGTGGCTAGGTTTAACACATTTGATATAATGGGTTCTGGTTATATTCACGCAAGAAAGTAAGACTTGGGCTATGGAGTCGATCTGAGGAAATGACGAAGATAAATGACTCAGTGACTGAACTTGAGAGGATAAGGCTAGGCGAGTAACAATCTTCAGTGTAAAACCCTTATGTGAGGTGGGAGAAAAACACAGGAAGTAACTTGGAGCATTGCTACAGGTGAATTTGGAGTTAACTTTTAGAAGAAAACATTTTGTCTAAGTGGCACGAACAAGGGGCACTGCGCAACGAATCCACAGGTTTGAAAATTCGTTCCGAAATAGACAGAAAAAGATATGAATAAAGATGACAGGAATCACATACGCAAAGAAAGAGGCACAATACATCCAACTGCTACAACTAGAATCTTTTCATCAAGTTACAGGACCTTTGCATTAAATTTTAGTCAAAAAAATCAAATTACATATGATAGCTGTTGTCTACCAAATTTGCCAACCAACCTGGATTACATTGAAAAGATGAAATATATAAACAAGGGCGCCCCTTGGGCTACCCTGCTTTCTAACTGTTAACCCTAAAACTAGGAAAAATGAGTAGCATGCGTTGGAGACTATTTGCATGGCGCTTTCCAAAAATAGATAAGAATCATGTCTGTTTACTCATGACCGCTCACAAATTTTCCACAAGGATCTGATCATCGGTCAGGTCTCAATATGAAGAAAAGATGTGTCGATATATCCCTTTGATAAGGTGCCTGAGCGAACAGGTGTTTGTCAGGAACTTGCTATCCACTACAATGACTTTGAATTCTGTTGTGCGCTCATTTTCTGGAGAAATGTGCACAAAAAGTGGATGTTTGATTGTCATGGCCGTTATCAAAATGGTATAGTTCTTTGGGGGAACGTGTCCTTCAAAACTGCCAAGATTTGTCTTATGTTTTTCAGATGCATAGACGAACACCTGCTAAACTTGTTTTTTTGCGCGCTGGTGAGAGCCACACGAGCTTCCTTCTTGGCCGCTTCACATTCTCTGGAATGCTTTGTATGCCTTTCTTCTACCAGTCTCTGTGCTTCTCATAGCTGTACAATGGTGTCTTGCGCCTCTCTGAGCTGTCTTTTTATCCATGCCACATTCCCTTCGCGACCCTGCACCGTTGACGCTTCCATGGTCTTTGTCACTAGTTTCCGCCTCAACTCCCTATTTTCCTGATAGAGTTCAGCGATAGCCAGCTTTGCCTGCTTTAATTGATGAGGTGGATCTTGATCATTCACTCCTGTGGTATCCATTTTCCCTGTTCTGCTTCTGTCTTCGCAGCTCGATCCTCCAGTAGGCTCTAGCCAGATGACGTGCATGAGAAGTTCTTCAGCCACCGATTTGGCACGCAGTTCTTTTGAAAATCAAGCTTCCACAACTTACTTGTTCTTCCTCGGCCTACCCCTCCTCTGAGGTGTTTGCTATTGAGGAGACAAGGCTTCTACTATCTTCCCTTCCTGTGCAAATCCCTCCACTTCAGGTTCTGCGTGGTTTGATCTAGTCTTCTCTGGGGGTAAAGAATAACTCCTTTCACGTCTGTGGGAATGCATGTTGCAGGTGAGAACGAATCCCAGTCGTTTTGGGGCTTGGACCTTGAAATTCTACTTCTCCACGCACCTTTCCTTATGCCCTGAGAGGTTGCCATGGTGCAACCAATTTGTATTCTGCGCGCAGTATATCCAACAGACACACAAGGGGGGAAGTTTTGAATGAACTGGACTGGCAAGGGAAATTGCAAAAAGAGTTTGGGCCTATTTCTACAACTGGAAAGAGTGCCGAGCATCCGAGATTTGTAACGAGTCAGACAGGAGAAGGAATCATGCTGGAGGACAGTGAATTCATGGCGATGAGATGTTTCGATTCGAGTTGTAGGTTTTCCATGGAAAATCCCTGCGTGTAGGATACATGCGATAAGGTTTGCTGGGCATGCATGATATGAATGCCGTGATTTTTCATTCCTTCGGCCTTCATGATGAACCGATAATAGCTGATGTACTTGCCGATGTGACTTCCATTAACTACTTGACTCGACCTAGGGCACGTAGAGACCGATTTCTTAACAGGACTCAACTCTTTGGAAAAGACATACGTGTACCACTTATGCAAGTTCGACTCTGACATCCCTTCCCATTTCCAAGGGCCAACCGACCACTTGTTGACTTTGGCTTCACGGTGCTATGTAGATGACTTCACATGTTTGGACGCATGGATCACAATGTGGCTTAAAACCGACTCTATCTGGAAAGAAAAATGGCGGTGATAACAAATGGCTCCAACGGGGATGTTATCCTCCCTGCAAGGTATCAAAGAACAATAGACTAGGTGCCTTACCATTGGACTTTATTCAACCTTCAGACACTGAGAGAAGTAAATGAAGAACATAAAATAAAATAAACCTATTGACGTAGCTTCTAAAACTTCATCATAAACTTAGGGCCTTCACTTTGGGCTTTAATTTTCTGCTGACCTACTGACTTGACGCAAAAACTAAAACGACTATTTATAATGATGAATGACTTAATTTTTTTTTATTTCATCAGGTAATGTTGAAGTACCTACCGCTTACAGGCCCCCAACCAAAACATTATCCATCTAATCCTTCTAGGAAATAAGCATTGCTCCCGCAATGATCTCTGATTCTGAACGGACCTGTCCAAACATGGTCAAAATTTCTGTGCTTTTCTTTGTCCTCATTTCTCGCGTCATGTCTCAAGACTAGATCACCCAAAAAAAAATCCTCTGGCTTAGAACTCTTATCGAAAGATTTTTTTATCTTCTCTTGATGGATATGCGAACGATTATACACCTGTTCCCTCGCCTATTGTGTGTGAATTAGCTAGTTTATTCTCCTTTGCACATCATTTGGCTCGACCTCCTATTCTTGCAACAACTTCCTGATGGGAGGTCCTAGTGAAGTAGGGAAGATTGCGTCTGCGTCGTAAGTGATCTGGAAAGGCGACGTTGATATAGAATTTTTGGTGGTAACCCAATCTGCCCACAACGCGTAGATAAGATTTTTATGCCAGACTCTCTTGTTGTCTTGCATGAGTCTTTTGATGATCCTGTTCAGGCTCTTATTTGAGGATTTTTCTAACCCATTTCCTTGTGGATAGTACGCAGTGGAATGCCCTAGGGTTATGTTATAATCCTGACAAAATTTCTCCATCCTCTTAGACTTGAATGTGACTGCATGTCTGTTATGATCTTAATGGGACACCCGAACCTCGACAGGATGTTTGTCTCCATGAATTGGATGATGACTGCGTTGGTAGCTTGATTTGTGGGGATCGCCTCTATCCCTTTCATTAAATAGTCAGTGGCCATGAGTATCCATTTGTGCTACGCGAAGGATGGAAGATTTATCTCTCCTATGAAATCTAGACCCCACTGCATGAAAGGTGCTTCAACTGAGATCGAATTTAGTGGTAGGGGCTGCATCTTTCTTCTTCCATCGAAAATTTGACATTCATGGCAGCTGGAGACCTCTTTATACATGTCAATGAAAATTGTAAGCCAGTAATAACCTGCTCTCAGGATTTTGTGTGCGGTGGTCTTCCAATAGTGGTGTCCTCTGCAGTCACCTTTGTGAAATTATTTTATAGCCCGCTTCACATCATCTTCCAACAAACATCTCAACAATATTCCCCCAGGGTCTTTCCAGGAAAGTGAATTGTCCAGGATGCAGAACTTAGCCGCTTTAAGCTTGAGAAACCTGGCTTTGGTCTTACTCACACCAGGGGAGCCTGGAGATTCTCCAACACATAGATGATGTTAGCATACCATGGTGAATCAATGAACTGCTGAGGCACCTGCACAACTTTTTCTTCTTGAGGGCATTCCGACATATCAACGATGAAATTCATTCCTACAGTGTCGCAGTTCAAATGCGCCATTAACTTTTCCAGACCTTGACCCTTGATCAACTTTGTAGGCTTGATCTCAAGATCATATTCCATCATGGCCGCTATCCACTTGCCTCTCCTTCCTTCCGGATCAAGTTAAGTCAGGATATCCTTTACTGAACTGCTGGGCACACAAGCAATGACATGGGAGTGCAATATCTATGTTCTGAACTCTTTCAAGGCTTTCACTAAGGMATACACCTGTCTTTCCATAATTTCATATCTTAGTGGAGCATCACGGAGCATCCGACTGAAATAGGCTATGGGTTTTTCAAAGTTCTGCTTGTCTTTTTGTAGAAACACGTCRACAATAGTGTGTTCTGAGGCGAATTAAAACATGAGGAAATMTTTCATAAAATTCGRGCTGGCTAGCACAGAATATTTAGTCAGTGCCACTTTGATATCTTCAAAATACTTCTTGGCCTCTGGGTTCCACTTGATCTCGTTTCCTTTCTTGAGCATGCAAGTTATGTGCTTTATGATTTCCTCTAGGTTTGGGATGAATCWCCTCAAGAAGTTTACCTTTCCYAGGAAAGATTGCACTTCCTTTTTACTGCGCGGGGTGTCGATATTCAGGATTCCTTCAACCTTGCTGGGGTCTATATTAATGCCTTCCTTGGAAATGATGTTCCCTAACAACTTTCCTTCTTCCACCGCAAAATTCTATTTCTTTGGATTTTGTGATATGCCAAACTTCCTGCACTTCTGGAAAACCTTCTTCAGGTGCCCAAGATGCTGTTTGTTGGAGGTAGAGTACACTGTGATGTCGTCCAAGTAAATCATGATGAACTTGTCCTTTTCATCAGCAAACGCGATGTCTATTTCCCTCTAAAAATTGGCTCTAACATTCATCAGGCCGAATGGCATCTTGGCGTACATGAACGTTTCCCATGAAGTGGTGAAAGCTGTTTTCTCTCTGTCGTCCGGGTGGACCATGATCTAATTATATCCTGAGAACCTGTCCAACATAGACATCTTCTAGGACCCCACCACTTTTTGTAGGATGTAGTCCATTTTAGCAAGGTGGTAGTGGTCCTTGAGAGACACTTTGTTTAAATTCTGGAAGTCTACACACAGTCTTATCTCACCGCTTTTCTTTCTTGCACATACCAAATTAGCTACCCATTTCAAGAATCTCAAAGAAACAATAATTTTTGCGTTGAAAAACTTTTTTACCTCCTTCTCGATCAGCGACAACAACAAAGGGTTTATCCATCTCAACTTCTGTTTGAAAGGTTTATGATCTTACTTGAGAGGGATAACATGTTGGATTGCTTTCGTGTCATATACTTTTAGGTCATCATAGCTCCATGTGAAGACGTCTAGGAAATATTTCATGAGATTTACGTAGTCCTACTTGACCTCTGGACTGAGTGTCTTTGATAATTTTACCATCTTCGGGTTCTTCTTAGTCTCGATGTTGCAGTCTTCCATGTCTTCTTTGCTTGCAATGATCTTGGGGTTCTTAGCCACATCATTTTTCGTCAAACAACTTTTCCAGCGGCACCAACCCCTTTGGAATAATATTATTTTTCAGTTGTATTATGTCCCTTCCCACGATTTGGTTTTGGAAAGGGTTGTCATTACTGCGCGCATCCGCACTCTCATCTTCGTCGCCACAACATTCCTCATCAATGTTTATATTAGCAAACTCGTCGCTCATAAGGAGGAAGCTTTCCACCTGTTTGTTGTCATCAAACAATTTCCAATGTTTGATATTATCAGGCACTGCCGGTCTGTGCTTGACCTCGATTTCATATCTTTTGTTTGAGAAGATGGGGATCTCAAAAAATGAAGCTAAGGTGGCTAATGCATCGACAATATTATTTTTCTCTCTGGGGATAATAGACAAGTCATACTCTAAAAATCCTTCGAGGAGGTCCAAAGCCAAATTTCTATACGCTCTTAGCCTGGGGTGTTTGGTCTGATATACACCCTTTACCTAATTTATGATCAATTCAGAATCTCCGCACACTACTATCTTCTGTGCGCCTAATTCTTTCAAAAATTGTAAGCCTAAGATTAGTGCTTCATACTCAGCCATGCTGTTAGTGCATTCAAACTCGAGCTTGTATGAGCATAACATTGTGTTTTCTTCAGGGGGGCCTACCCATTCACTGGCCCCAACTCCTTCTCTACTTCTTGCGCCGTCAAAAATCATGTTCCACACCCCATTTTCCACGCGGTCTTCCAGGTCGACACACTCTATTGTTTCCCACACGGTTTTCTCGTGAGCTGTTATGATGTCTGTCGGTTCTTCCTCTTCGAAATTCAGGTCATTGTAGAATATAGAAGAACCCACCTCAATGTCGATGGCGTATATAGGATGATTGTTTGGCTGTGTCGTGCTGCTCACCATGTATTTCAGCAGCACTTCTCTGTACAACCTTTTGTCATGGACAAAAACATGGATGGTGGCATATGACATATCCATCTGCAAAGTGCCCTTCAACTTCTCATCCCACGATCTTAATAGCAACATGCCGAATTTTGGGGGTATGTCCATAATGACTATGTCCATGACCATGTTCTTAGCATGGATTTGAGCCAATGACACAACCAGGTCTTTGATAAGGCCCAAACACTTGAATTTTGTCGAATCAAAAGAGAAAAGGTCTTTGTATGGTCTAGTGATATCCAAAACCAGTTCATCCATGATCACCTTTGGCATGAGGTTGTGCGACGCGCCAAAATCCAACATGGCGTTATGCAGGGTCATGCCATGGAATTTCAGACCGACGTAGAACATAGGGACGTCTTCGATATCATTTGTCTCTTCAACGTGCAGACCAAAAAGGATAGCGGGGTGATCATCTTGAATATTTAGGGTATCAGGTGTCCCCCCCATTTTCAAAATTTTAATGATTTGTTCCCAATATTTTCCATTTCTAATAAGTTCATTGAACGGGACAAAGATTTTTATTTTGGCCATCTCATGTTCAAAATTGAAAGGGGGACAGGTTTTCTCTACCTCTTTTCCACTCGCTTCCCGACCTATCTCGAGAGCTTTCTTGGGGACCTCCTCCTTTGACTTAGCCTTCTCTGTTGCATCCTTGGTTGTGCTGTCCGACCTTGGTCAGATTGTGGAAGGGATGTCCACTAGAGGATTCCTTATGGGGTTCATTTTTTGCGACTCGGTAGGTACGTCTTTGCTCTGGTGGTTGTACTTCTTCTGGAACTGCATGATGGCATTTTGATAGCCTTTCCTGAACTATTCTGTCTCCCAATATGATGCATCATATGTTTCAAGTATCATATCATCATCGATCTCCATCATGAAGTCTTCTTTTTTTCTCATATACCGATCATGCTCGCTCTTTGTCAAGAACACGCGTAGTTTTTTTGTTATCGCAACAATGCATCTAGTTGTCGAACGTCTGGTCGAAATCCTCATCCGCGTAGTTGTTCTGGAAAGGAGGTCTCATCTGCTGGTCACCTTGATCCCTTTTCTCTTTCTGTTCCCTCTGTCTGATCTGAGGGATTTGACCCCTTCTGAGGTTTTGATTCCTGGGCTGTGGGTCATTCTGTTCTCGGGCATCAGGTCTGTTTCCCATGGAAATTCTCTCCATCAAATTCTCCATGGTCTTCATCATCATGTCGAAATTGTCATTTGAGGACCGTGACGTCGATGGCTATGCATCTCCATGGGGTCTCTTGTCACCTCGGTTTTATTTTTCCCGATGCCATCATGTTTACTTCGGCTTCGACAACATTACTCACTATAGCGTCTAGACTCGTTGATATTCTTTCTCTCAACAACAGGGAGAAATCACTATCAAAGGAATCAACGTACTACAATTGTGCAACACCAAAGGGTGGCTTGAATTTCGTAGGGATTGAGTTGTACACATTCAAAAAATGGCCTGAGAATTCATGCACTGTCTCTTCCGGTGCTTTCTTCATATTATTGTGTTGTGTTAGCAGTTGCAAAGGGTTTTTCTTATCCCCCCATTTATTTAGGAACGACGTCTCGAATGCGGCGAAGTCCTGAATGCTCATGGGTGGGAGGGATTTGAACCATTTTCTTACATCTCCCAAAAGGCTCTGCGCAAACAACCTCATTTTTGCATCTGCGTAGTCCACCTCTTCTAGGTCGATGAAATCATTAAACCAGTCCAGATGCCTCTGAGCAGAAACATTTCCCTCAATGTCATAGAGCCTGATTCTCTGGCTATAATTCTGATGCAAGTCATGTAATTGGGCTAGCAGGATGAGGGGAGCGAATCTGGCGGCCATATCCCTAGGAGGATTCAGATTCTAAGGGATATGATTTGATACCAGGGCTTGGAATTTCTTCGGATTGAAAACATTCTCGTTCAAACTGGTTTCGGACATAGACCTGAACTGAGTTTTCTTGAAGAATGTGTCAAACTCAAGGTCGTCAATGCTCTGCACGTTGTCTTTGGGAGATGACAATCTTCTTTCCAGGTAGTAGAATGGGTCCGACGCTTACTCTCTAGTCCTGCGCATAATCGTCTCGGGGTCGTACACATGCTCTGTGGGGTTTGGGTCAGGGTTCACTTTGGTGTAAATCGTCTTTGGAGCTAGGGTTCCTGAACTATGCTACTTGGAGCTACTAGTCTATTTGGACTGGAGCCTCCAGGGTAAGGGTTTCAACCGGTATAGATGTTTGTCCCTCTGTTACCCTTAGGGGTCAAATTGCAACGTTAGTCGTTCTCCCAGGGAAAATCTATTCAATTTCGTCCACGACAACGATGCTAGAATGTTATCACTCTGTAAATATGTTCGGCTGATAGACAGACGACGAAGATAACTTTTTCAACCAACTTTGAGACCCGAAACTAGCCTTTTGGATCTGGAGAGGGATATCTCAGAAGGTGCAGTCTCAGTGCAGGATATGGTTTTGAAAGCAGTGGCTAGGTTTAACACATGTGATATAATGGGTTCTATTTATATTGGTGCAAGAAGGTAAGACTTGGACTATGGAGTCGATATGAGGAAATGATGGAGACAAATGACTCAACGAATGAACTTGAGAGGATAAGGCTAGTCAAGTAACAATATTCAGTGTAAAACCGTAATGTGAGGCAGGAGAAAAACACAGGAAGTAACTCGGAGCACCGCTGTGGGTGAATTTGGAGTTAACTTTTGGAAGAAAACGTTTTGTCTAAGTGGCACGAACAAGGGGCGCTGCGCAGCGAATCCACAGGTTCAAAAATTCATTCCAAAATAGACATAAAAAGATACAAATAAAGATGAGAGGAAGCACATACAAGAAGAAAGAGGCACAATACATCCAACTACTACAACTATAATCTTTTCATCAAGTTACAGGGCCTTTACATTAAATTTCGGTCAAAAAACTCAAATTACATACGATACCTGTTGTCTACCAAATTTGCCAACCAACCTGGCTTAAATCAAAAGTATGAAATATATAAACGAGGGCGCCCCTTGGGCTACCTTTCTTTCTAACTTGTAACCCTAAAACTAGGAATACTGAGTAGCATGGATTGGAGACTCTTCACATGGCACTTTCCAAAAATAGATAAGAATCACCTCTGTTTACTCATGACCGTTCACAAATTTTCCATGAGGATCTGATCATCGGTCAAGTATCGATATGAAGAAAATATGTTTCAGGTTTGTAATATCCCTCGACCGAACCCAATTGTAAATGTAATATAAGTGTACTTAAGCTGGTGAGATGTTTTGACATCATTTGGTAATGCACGTCATGTGGCATAGTGCACGCATGAACTACATAGTAAAATGATGTAGTATGCACATTCCCGGATACCGTGCACAGTAAATAAGGTGCACTCAGTATGGAGGACAATGAGTCTTGTGTATATGATATGTGTTATAGGCTGGTGAGCCAGTTATTATAAGATGGGATGCTTATGTTTTTGTATTAGGCCAGAACGCCTAGATGTCAAAGGCTAGTGCGCCTATTTTGTACATGACTCATGATTAATATAAAATACATCGCTACGCGTAGACCGACCATGATAAAAGAGATGGGGGAATGAACTTCACCAGTTAGGGAAAGGGAGGGTCAAAAGTCAAGGGAATATTATATTAATATTTCATAAATTATAAAGTATGGATAATTATTTTATCCTAAGTTCTAAAGTTGGGGACAAGTGGACCAAAGTAACTTCCGATATGACAAGTGTCAAGTTGGAGACATGCATTCATATCGTGGGGGACTTAGCTCATTTGGTCACTTTTCATGAGGATTTTCTTACCAGCAAGTTGACCATCATTCAGACAATCACTTCCATGAGAAGTTTCATAGTGATTCCTTCCTTCACTCAGTTATCCAGTGAATGATTCCATGACCATTTTCACTCATGCATTCCGTTATCCTTGAGACAACCATTTCACCATTTTCGAGCCTATTCCCATAACCTTTTCCGGTTGGTGTACCTGGTTAGCTTTGAGTGGGATTGAAGAAGTGGGTTGTCAGGCCCGTGAGAAATTATTTAAGTGTGAGAATTGTTGGGGATTGATTCCCGAAGGTGATAAACTAAAGCTACATCGCTCTGAGACTTCCGGTCCGACCTATTGCTGAAGCCCTGGAAGGGAAGTGGGGTAGCTGAGGGACTGTTGAGTAGAGAAGGGGCACACTTCCTTGGGTGGGACAGGCATGTGGGGAATGAGAGGCTGTAGGATGTTAGTTGAGTGAGCACATGAGATGGAGTCTTTCCTGTTGTCCATGATCCTTAGCCTGGTTAGGAACCCTTTACCTTGGGTGGAGTTCAGTCCCAGCTCGGGGGTGACTCACTATTGAGAGTGATGAACAGTGTAGTCTAAGGCTGGGAGGTTCGTGGAGGTCTGTACATAGTTGGTGACAATATTTCCAAGATAAGTACCAATCATATGATAAAATGATATGTTGCATTGTTATTTACGTACTTATGTTACAATTTATCATATATGTGATTATAATTGCCTGTATGTTTATGGGTATTTTCTTGTATATGCTGCATATCGGTGGTTACTGTTATTTCAGTATAAATTCGTATATTACAGAATGTAATGGTTTGTTTATGTTTATATGTAAAGCTTCCGCAAGAGTACTGTATGTACGTGTTTAAGTTGCATGTAGTTTTAAGAGAAAGTTTATGTGGCATAGCTCAGTTGATTAATGGGTATGTTACAGTATGTTCTGCAGCTAGAGAATGAAAGTGTTCCCTAGAGTAGCATGGTCCGGCCTGTATAAGGCCGGGGATGTTACCAACTGGTGTCAGAACATGAGAGATGGCTCTGGAGTGGCAACCCCCAGCCCGCGGGTGGCTGGGGGAATGCTACAAATTGGTATTAGAGATTCAGTTCAACACTGCACCTGGATGGGCCAGAGGGGTTCAGTTGAAGCGAATATTCACAGAAGAGTAACTTTGAAGTGACCAAAATTTGAGTCACGGAGTGTCCATGGAAAATATTGGCGTGTTGGCGCGTGCAGGAAAACGTTTGCGTGAAAGTGTGCGCGGAAAATTGTGGCGTCGCACAGAAGATTATATGTGCAGATGCACGCACTGAATTTAGCCCTGCACGGTGAGCACGCACATAGTAATGTGCACATGGGGTGTGCAAGTATTGCATAACATAGAGGAGTTTTGTTGGTATGTGGATAGTATGAGTATAAGTTGTCTCATGACAATGTGTTCAATGGTGTGTGCAGATTATTGTGCACTATGGAACTTATTGAACTTTGACATGGTGCAATGCATGGGGAGAAATTCATGTGGTGTATCAGTGCGCGATACCAAAACTGTGCGCAGTGGGTATTGGTGCACAATGCAAAAGTAGTGCGCCCAAGTTATCAGCGTGATGGAGAAGAAATGCATAGTGGATATAGGTGTGCAGAAAAGCAGTTTACCTTGAGATGTTGCTATGCACGATAAATATAAATGTACAGGTTGAAGTTTAGTGCGTGCAAAGTCACTTGGAAGGCGATGAGTCTGAGTTTAAATTGCATAATATTAGAAGAAAAAGAAACACACAACCACATCGAAGCATTAATTAAAAAGAATTCCAAGTTTTATATTCCTCCGATTCAGACAGATGAAAGTGAAATATAAGCTTACAAGAAAAGCATACTATAAAAGAAAACAAGATTCATAACACCACCAGATAGAATTTTGTAATAAACAGTCTAAAATCCGCTTATGTATTTATATAATCATACTAATCGCAAAATCAAAAAAGGGGGATGACAACAATTAGCCTGTTGTAAAAAGGGCCGTTTAAGAACATGCCTATCATCTCTGGTGCTCCTTCCACTACCATCTGTTCAAAAATTCGTTGAAACATGCTTAATTTTAGTTGAAGACTCACTTCAACTTAGCAATCTCCTCCTTTAAAGAATCTAACCATACCAGTTTATTCTCTCCAACACTTTCAGTCGCTTCAGCCGTGGATTCCTCCTTCTTCTGCTGCTTGCTCCTTTTCTTCTTAGCGGTTGGCCTGTTGATGAATAAATCCTTCATAGTGGGATTCAACCTGACTTCCAACCATGACTCTATAGCCGACTCTGTGTGGAATTTAGTTGCTAGAATGTGCACAAGGACCCTTTCCTCCTTATTCGCAGGAAAGTCTAGCATGTTGCCCGAATAACCAGTCTCACTCGATTTAGCCTTGTCCATGTATCTTAGGTTGTGGATACCAAAATGATTTTATAGAGAGAAGAAAATCAAGCAGTTTGGAGATTACTTAGGTTATGGATACACATATACCTTCATACTTGAGGATTGGTAGTTATATAATTCCAATTATGAAGTGCAACGAATTACGTACAAGAGTGTTGGGTTTCCATGCTCAGCTAATCCATTTCAAATGATTAGATTTTGAGTTCATTACATGGAAACGTTCAACTGACGTCACATGGCTGCGAATTACCAAACGAGTGAAGTAGGGTGATTTGACTAGCCGTCGCCTGCTCCACGAGTGGTGGATTTGACATGTTGAGACACGTGATAATGCATCTTGGCGAAAGTGGTTTCGACAAACCACCTTCTTGTAGAGATGTATCTCAGAAGGAATTGCGCGTCTTTGTTTTCAAGTCTTGGGTCTTATCTAGAATTTTCATGGTGATAACACCAGGAAATCGGGAGAGATAATTCTGATGTATATATTGAACCAAAATGGTGCATATTTTCATGAATTATTGAATTACTAGCCTGATAAGTTTCGATGACTGCACGTTTTGCAGAATTAACAACTAGATCAGATCAGACCAGTGCGGAGTCCATAGGAATGGAAGAAGCACATGGGAATGACAATCAATAATATGAGAGAAGAGGGGTGGATGTCCATTTGGGCATTGAAGGAATGAACTCCAACATACATGGAGAAGAAATGAATGAAAATATGAATATGGATGAGACCATTAAGAATTTGCAGAAGGATGTCCAAAGCCATAAAGATGATAATGAAAGGCTTATGAAAGCCAAAGAACAGCCAGATGAATTCAACATGAATTTATTGGAGGGTTTGAACAGAATAGAAAATAAATTGGTTAAGGAGAGTGGCTCAAGTAAATCCGGGAGTCACAAGTCTTCAGAGGAGAAAAGAAAAGCAAAAAGTGTTAGTAGACATCACCATCATTCCCCAAGGCATTCCAATAAGAGAGCAGACAACAACTCGAAACTATCCCCTGTCAGAAGGTATACGAGATCTGGGGTGGATGACCTGTGAGGAGAAATGAACAAAATCAAACCTCCTACATTTGATGGTGAGCACAAGAAGGATGAAGATATAGAAACATGGTTGCTGGGCATGAGAAAGTATTTTCAATTGCATAATTATTCTTCTCATGTAGAAGGTAGAATCACTATCTATCAACTCAAAGCAAAGGCCTCCATGTGGTGGGATCAACTTGTGAAGGTGCAACACATTGTAGAGAAAAGTGTTACTTGGAGGGAATTCAAGAAGTATTTTGAGAAGAAGTACTTGACTAAGAGATACTATGACAATAAAATGAAAGAGTTCTTTGAACTCAAGCTTGGAATTATGACCATAGATTAATATGAGAGAAGGTTTCTGGAACTGCTGAAGTATGTCTCTTTCATCAAAGATGAGACAGTCAAAATTCAAAGGTATTTGAGTGGATTGCCATCGTTCATCAGTGAAAAAATACAGTATGATGATCCCAAGACATTAGAAGAGACCATAAGGAGAGCTAAATGCCTATATGATCAACAGAAAGAAAGGCCATCTTTCCAAAAGGCTTGGGAAGACAATAAGAAATTCAAGATGGATCAGAGGAAGAAGGGAGCTAAGCCACCATTCTTCAAAAATAATCCACAAGGACAACAAACTCCTAGAGAACCCAAAACGATTGACACATGGAGTCAAGGGCCAAGGTAGCCACCTATGCAATTTTGGGGTTGTAAAGGGGACCATAGGTTCAGAGATTGTCCTCACAGAGGTGAAAAAAGGTAGGGCTGTTCACAATGTACAACAAGCTGAAACAATAGAGGACATGGGCAGATATGTGCCAAGGATTTATGCAGCCCTGGACAACAAGCAAGTAGAGTATCGGTCCCACATGATTGAAGTGGAAGGTATGATCAACAACCAAACCATTTCTATTTTAATTGATTCAGGAGCTAGTCATAGTTATATAGACCCTAAGATGGTGGAAAGTTTTCAATTGCCAAGAAGCAAGCATGGGAAATCCTGGTTGGTGCAACTGTCTACAGGAGCCAGAAGAAAAGTTAATGAGATGGTTAAGTCATGCCTCATAGACATGAATAGACTGAACACCAAGGCATATTTAAACATCTTGCCTTTAGGTTCCTATGACTGTCTAATTGGGATGGATTGGTTGGACCAACATGACACTCTCTTAGACTATCACAACAAAGAATTTACTTGCCTGGATGAGGAAGGGAAACTAAGGAGAGTACAGGGAATTCCCCGGGAAGTAACCATTAGAGAAATTTCAACATTGTAGCTGAAGAAATGTTACAGAAAAGGGTGTCAAATAATTGCAGCTCATTTGGCAGAGACACCTAGAGATAAGGTGCCAAATTTGGAAGATTATGTAGTCCTGGAAGATTTTGAAGATGTGTTCAAGGAAGTACCCAGACTACCCCCAAGGAGAGACATTGATTTCTCTATAAATTTAATTTCTGGAGGAACACCAGTATCAAAGACTCCTTACAAAATGAGTACACTAGAATTGAAGGAGTTGCAAATGTAGCTTGAAGAACTTCTAAAGAAGGGGTATATACACCCAAGCATGTCACCTTGGGGTGCCCCAGTCTTGTTTGTGAGAAATAAATATGGAACACTAAGGTTGTGCATTGACTTCAGACAGTTGAATAAAGTGACTGTTAAGAACAAGTATCCTATATCTTAGATCAGGATACCATCAGGTAAGGATTAAAGAAGAAGATATCAACAAGACCGCCTTTAGGATAAGGTATGGTCATTATGAGTTCACAATGGTGCCATTTGGGTTGTTTAATGCACCATCTGTTTTCATGTGCTTAATGAATGGTGTTTTCTGAGAGTATTTGGACAAGTTTGTCATTGTCTTTTTAGATGAAATTCTTATATATTCCAAGTTAGAGGAAGAGCATGAACATCATTTGAGGATGGTGTTGCAAGTATTAAGGGAACATTAGTTGTATGCCAAATTGAGGAAGTGCTCATTTTATCAGAAATAGATTCATTATTTGGGGCATATCATTTCAAAGGATGAGATAATAGTGGATCCTGAGAAGATAGAGGCCATTAGAGAATGATCAACACTGACGAATGTGATAGAGGTGAGATAATTCATGGGTCTTGCAGGCTACTACAAAAGATTTATTGAAGGATTCTCAAAGATTGCACACCCAATCACTTCTTTGCAAAGAAAGGGAGTGAAGTTTCAGTGGACACTGGATTGCGAGAAGAGTTTCCAACACTTGAAACAATTATTGACAAGTGCTCCAATATTAAGGATCATAGACCCAGATGAAGACTTCATCGTATGCACTGATGCATGTAATGAAGGAATTGGTGGAGTCCTCAGTCAAAATGGGTTTGTCATATGTTATGAATCAAGGAAGTTGAAGGATCATGAAAGAAACTATGCCACTCATGATTTGGATTTGGCAGCCATAGTGCATGCCTTGAGGAAATGGAGACACTACCTCATGGGAAAGAGGTTTGAGCTAAGAATAGGCCACAATGGTTTGAAATATTTATTTGATCAACCAAATCTAAATGCTAGGCAAAGAAGATGGTTAGAATTTCTAAGCGAATACGAATTTGATATAAAGCATATCAAGGGGGAAGAGAATAAAGTGGCTGATGCACTCAGTAGGAAGGTGCGTGAATTACATGCTACAACCATTAGCATGTATCATAATGATATTAAAAGAAAAATTCTGGAGGCTGCAAATGCAGATCTGCAATATAGAGAATTGGTAGCAATTCTACAATAGGGTAAGATGCCACGAAAGGTGGATAATTATAATTTGGGAATAGATGGAATACTGTTGTGCAAGAACAAAATTTTTGTTCCAAATGTCCAGGACTTGAAACATATGATTTTGCATGAAATGCATAATGTTCCTTATGCAAGGCACCCTGGATATCAGAAAACCATGGCAGCGATCAAGAGCCATTACTTTTGGCCAGGTATGAAGAGAGAGATCGTCGAGTACATCGCTAGATGTATGGAATGCCAGAAAGTTAAAGATGAGAATAGGCACCCAACAAGGTTGCTGCAACCTTTACCCATTACTGAATGGAAGTGGGAAGTAGTGACAATGGATTTTATTACAGGATTGCCTAGAACATGCAAGCTGCATGATTCGATCATGGTGGTGGTGGAAAAGATTACGAAATTTGCCCATTTTATTCCACTGAAAACTACTCACAAGGCAACAGATGTTGCTGATATTTTTATGAAGGAAGTGGCACGATTGCACGAGATTCCTAAAACAATTGTGTCCGACAGAGACCTGAAATTCACCTCGAATTTCTGGAAAGGATTGTTCAAAGGATTCAAAATGAATCTGAACTTTAGTACAACTTATAATCCTGAGTCTGATGGACAGACAGAGAGGGTGAACAAAGTGATAAAAGATATACTGAGAATGTATGTGATGGATAAACCATCGAAATGGGAAGACTACCTACACTTGGTAGAATTCTCTTACAACAATGGGTATCAAGCATCATTGAAGATGATCCCATTTGAAGCACTTTATGGCAGAAAGTGCAATACTCCAGTAAGTTGGGATAATCCAGCTGATAGGACAGTAGTTGGGCTAGAGTTTCTCAAGGAGATGGAGGACCAAATGATAAAAATTAAGCAGAATTTAAAAGCTACCCAAGATAGACAGAAAATATATGTCGATCATAGCAGAATCCGCATAGAATTCAAAGTGGGTGATCATGTTTTCCTGAAAGTAAAAGCTAACAGGAGTTCCCTGAAGCTAGGAAGCTGCGCCAAGTTGGCAGCCAGATTTTGTGGGCCATTTGAAATCCTAGAGAGTATTGGTCCAGTTGCTTATATGATTGCATTGCCTGCATCTATGTCTGTTCATAATGTCTTCCATGTATCATTGCTAAAGAAATATATAACTGATGCTAATCATGTTATTGACTAGAATGTGATTCAGGTGGAGCAAGAAGGCACTTTTTAAGTGCATCCGATGCGCATTTTGGATCGAAAAGTCAAGCAGCTCCGGAACCGAGCCATAGATCTTGTAAAGGTTTAATGGACCTGGTATGGTCCCGAGGATGCTACTTGGGAGCATGAGGATGAAATGCAGAAAGAATACCTGCATCTTTTTGAAGATTTTTGAAAACTCTGTTGTATATGGGTGTATGATGCACTGAGGACAATGCATAAATAAGGGGAGAGGATTGTAATATCCCTTGGCCGAACCCAATTGTAAATGTAATATAAGTGTACTTAAGATGGTGAGTTGTTTTGACATCATTTGGTAATGCACGTCATGTGGCATAGTGCGCACATGAACTGCGCAGTAAAATGATGTAGTATGCACATTCCCGAATACCGCGCACAGTAACTAAGGTGCACACAGTATGGAGACTAGAGAGCCTCGTGTATATGATATGTGTTATAGGCTGGTGAGCCAGTTATTATAAGTTGGGATGCTTATGTTTTGGTATTAGGCCAGAACGCCTAGATGTCAAAGGCCAGTGCACCTATTTTGTACACGACTCATGATTAATATAAAATACATCACTGCGCGCAGATCGACCACGGTAAAAGAGATAGGGGACCGAACTTCACCAATTAGGGAAAGGGAGGGCCAAAATTCAAGGGAATATTATATTAATATTTCTTAAAGTATAAAGTATGGATAATTATTTTATCCTAAGTTCTAAAGTTGGGGACAAGTGGACCAAAGTAACTTCCGATATGACAAGTGTACCAAAGTAACTTCCGATATGACAAGTGTACCAAAGTAACTTCCAATATGACAAGTGTACCAAAGTAACTTTTGATATGACAAGTGGACCAAAGTAACTTTCGATATGCAAAGTGATGATGTACCAGACTATGAGGGGTTAGATGAAGATATAAACAACCTCGGTGATAACGACCAAGAACCTCACCTAACCAAGAAATATTATGAAAGGTCTTTAGATCAAGAACCATTGTTTTGAAAGGAGGAAAGTATAAACAATATGGGAGAGTCTGATTATCAAGGATTTGCCGACTCTATAATGGCCGAGCTTCAACAAAAATATAATTTAAGGCCTAGAGATAAAAATTCTACAACTGATCCACCGAAGAAAATTTTGTCGAGAAGTAAAAAGAATGAGGCCTATCAACCATCCACTGGAAATCTAACGACAAAAACAAAAACAGTTGAAACACAATATGCTAAGACAAGGAAAACCGAAACAAAAGAAACACAAACTAATAAACCATAAAAAAAGAGAAACAAAGATCCCATCCAGAGAAACCAAAAAGACAATTGGAAGTTTCAATCTGGAAAGCGAAATTAATAAAATTAAAATTCCGGTACCTCTGGTTGAACTGGTGAAAAATCCGATGTATAGAAAACAAATTGCCAAGATGATAAATTTCTCGGATGCTGAAAGTCATGCATATAATATTAATTTAGAATATGATAGACCCACTATAATGTTTGGTCCGCATATTGAAAATTCTAAAGACCCCATCGCTCCTTTTTATATTACGCTGACTGTGCATGATCACCTACTCCATAACTTTATGTTGGATTTTGGAGACTCCCACAACTTAATGCCCAAAGTTATTATGGAAAAACTACGTCTTGAGGTTACTAGACCATACCAAGATCTGTATTCTTTTGATTCAAGAAAAGTTAAGTGCCTCAGTATGATTAAGGATTTGGTGGCTAATCTTGCACAGATCCCTGTGAAAAGTATTCTCATGGATGTAGTCGTTGCTGATGTTCCTGTGAAGTATGGCATGTTGTTGTCGAGGTCTTGGGGTGCCAAACTTGGATTTTCGGAGGACATTTCACCCGTCTATACAGAGAGACAAGATTGACATATATTGTAAGTGACCCACAGAACCCAAATAATTATCCGGTATATGTCACTGATCAAGATCTAGGGAACTGTATATTATCAATTGATGATGGTTTCAACGAATGTACAAAATAAAATTGTACAGAAGAAGAAAACAAAAAAATAGAAAAAACAAACAAAAATGTAAATAGTTTGGGAGTTTGGAAGATGTTTTTTGATGGTGCTTCATCTTGGGAAGGAGCATGAGCTGGGGTGTTTTTTGTGGCACCTGGAGGTGAATTCATTATTCCTTTCTCATACATATTATAGTGGGACAATGAATATACCAATAACATATGTAAATATGAATCTCTTTTCTTAGGGTTATAGATCGCTAGGAAATTGAAAATTGAAAATCTGATAGTTTACGATGATGTAGAATTAATTGTAAAATAGATAAGGCAACAATATCAAGCAAAACATCCAAGGCTAAGGTCGTACATGAATTGCGCCTGGGATTTGATAGAATTTTTTTTCTCATCGTTTAATATTCATCATATTCCTAGGGCAGAAAATCAACAATATGACTCCCTAGCGAAAGCGACTGCTACTTTTATGCCACCTACGGTCTTGAAGCTAAAATATCACATAGAAATGAGGCACAAGAATTCAATACCAAATAATGTTCAACACTGGAAGGTATTTTAAGATGATAAGAAGATCAAGTAGTTTCTAGAAATGGTGGATGAATTTTCTGAGACACACATCGATCAGGAAAATCAAAATGACCCTACTTGGATCATGCAAGAAGATGAAGATCCTCAGAAGTTCCAGGATTAAATCGCTAACCAACACATGTTGGTGCTGAAAAAAAATCAGACTCCTAATGGTCTGATTTCATTAGAAATATTATTTGATAGGGACGATATACCCCTAAAGTATACCTTGCAACCTCAACCCGAAGAGGTTGAAGATTGTGATATAGGCACTAAGGAAAACCCTAAACTGGTCAAAATATCTAAATACCTTCCACCCAAAACAAAAAGTAAATACGCTGAGTTACTCAAACAATACAAATATGTCTTCGATTGGTCTTATGATGAACTGAAAACTTATGATTCCACTGTCATCGAACATAAAATCCCTTTGAAACAGGGCATCAAGCCATTCATACATTAGCTTAGACTGATAAACCCTATACTCCTACCTGTAATAGAAAGGGAGGTAAAAAAGATGCTTGATGCAAAAATTATCATTCCACTTAGGTAGTTTGAGTGGGTAGCTAACTTAGTTCCAGTCAGGAAAAAGAATGGTGAAATAAGACTCTGCGTGGATTTAAAGAACCTAGACATATCACCCCTTAAAGACAATTATCCGATCCCTAAAATGGATCACATTCTGGAAAAAGTGGTCGGGGCTAACCAAATGTCTATGATTGATGGATTTTCAGGTTACAATCAAATTGTGGTCCACAAAGATGACAAAGAAAAAACCGCATTCACCACTCTATGGGGTACTTCCATGTACGATAAAATGCCATTCGCTCTGATGAACACAGGGGCCACCTTTCAACGATCAATGGACATAGCCTTTGTCGGTGAAAGAGATAAGTTTTTTGTCATTTATATCGATGATTTAACTATTTTTTATAACTCCAATGCAGAGCACTTGGTACATCTCAAACAGACGTTTGAGAAATGCAAAAAATTTCGTTTTTCACTTAATCCTAAGAAGTCCCATTTTGCAATGCAAGAAGGTAAACTCTTAGGTCACATAGTATCTAGAGAAGGAATCAAAATTGATCCAAAAAGGGTTGAAGCTATAGATACAATCAATATTCCTAGAAACAGAAAGGAAATTCAGTCTTTTTTAGGAAAAATATTTTTTTTAAGAAGATTCATTCCAAATTTCGTTGAAATTGTTAAACTGATTATAAATATGCTAAAAATGGTCAGTGAGGTCAAATGGAAAACTGAAGCTAAATCATCCTTCGAACGCATCAAGAAGGTAATAGGAGAAGCACCGGTGCTGGCCAACCCATACTACATGAAATAGTTCTTGATATTTTCATTCACATCCAAACATACAATTGTAGTCGTGCTCTTATAGAAGAACGATGAAGGGTTCGAACAACCAATAACATTCTTTAGTAAAATCCTCAGAGACGCTGAGTTGAAATATGATATACTGGAAAAATAGACATATGCTATGGTGAAAGCCCTCAAATATTTCAGGACTTACGTGTTGCATTCCAGAATAGTTGCCTATGTACCAACCAACTCTGTTAAAGATATATTGGTCAAAACAGATAGTGACAGAAGGACGAGCTGATGGCTAGCCAAGATTCAGGAATTCGATCTTGAAGTAAAACCAACTAAACTTGTCAAAGGTCAAGGCCTGGCTAAGCTATTAGCCGAATCAAATTTCAAGGCGCTCAGGATAAATCATATGCAAGATTACAGAGAACTTCCAGACATAAAAGAATTTGATGATCAGACACATGCAACCCAGATACAAGAAACATTTTCCACTTCTGCTTGGTATGGTGACATAGTTTCATACCTCCTAACTCTTCAGTGTCCAAGTGATATGACTCCTTCTAAGGCGAAAAAATTGAATTTACATGTGGTAAAATATTGCATCGTCGACAACCAGCTGTATTGGAAGGATCTCCTAGGTTTTTTGCTGAGATAGAATCTGAAACGAAAAATGTTATAAATGAGTTTCATGAAGGGGTGTGTGGAGGACACCACGCATGGAGGGAAACAACCTATAAAATTCTGAGAGATAGATACTATTGGCTAAATTTATTTACGGACGTGAATACTAAAGTCAGAGCCTGGAATTCTTGTCAATTATTCTCAGGTAAACAAAATCTTCCCGCACTACCCTTGATCCCTGTCAAGAAAGAATCTCCATTTCAACAATGGGGTCTGGATTTTATCAGAGAAATGCATCCACACTCTAGTGCAAAACATAAATGTATTCTAACCGCCACATATTATTTCACTAAATGGGTAGAGGCCATTCCGACATGAAATGCTACAGATTCAATGGTGATAAATTTCTTAGAAGAAAACATTTTATCAAGATTCGGCTGTCCTCGGATGATAGTCACGGATAATGCCCAAGCTTTCAAATCCATGGCGATGATTAGTTTTTGTCAAAAGTACAACATTGTACTAGGACATTCCACAACCTAAAATCCTCAGGGAAACATATTAGCCGAGTCATTGAATAAGAGCCTGATCACCATAATAAAAAAAGTGCTGACTGAAAATAAGAAAGCCTGGCATGTTCATTTGAAATACGCTTTTTGGGCAAATCAAATAGGCACTAAGAAATTGATCGAAATGTCTCCTTTCCAAATGGTGTACGGTACTGACGTGGTCCTCCCCATAAATCCATCTCTTCCTGTGATGAAGCTCTAGCAATATGCGAAGGAAGAACCAAATGATGTTACTAGAAGAATAAACCAGTTAGTCGAAGTCCAACAAAATAGGGCTGAGGTGGATGAGAAACTCTAGAGATATCAAGATAATATGAAAGCCCTATTTGATAAAAAAACTAAAGATAGGGAATTTATTCTAGACGACCTAGTTTTGAAGTGGGATGCTAGGAAAGAAGACGCTGGAAAGCACATAAAGTTTCATCACATCTGGTGTGGACCTTTTAGGATTGTAGCTTTCGAGGGAAATAATTCATTCTTATTAGAAAACCTTGACGGGAAAGTCCTTAACGCCCCCATCAATGGGCATTGCCTGAAATTTTTTATGCAATAATCAGATCCCAAATCACCATTGTACATATCGGTTTGATTTTCTTGTTTTGATTTACGGTTTTTCGTCTCTTTGGTAAGTTTTTACTTTTACATTAGATAGTATCGGTTTTGTTGATTTCACAAAAAATATAAATATAAAAACAAATAGCACATACTGTTTCTCTTATGCTAGGGTTATGATATTTCTCATGTTTGTTTGTCAGATAGAATACTTACCAATAGTTGGGAGATAAATATGTATCAGGACTCGATAATCGTGTTTCAGAACAATTAGTTTTCTCACGAAACATGTGATAGAGTAATAATGGTTTTGCTTGAGAATACAAATGAAATCCAAGGTATGAAATTCTATGATCATTGTTGTTCAAACAAAGATGTTTTAAAAAATATTATAGAATCTAAATAAGGTTGTACTCATGTAAAAAGTGGTCAGCTGATCAAAGATTATAAAAATACAAATCTCTAAGTCTTCAAATCAAATGAAAATAATATGAAGGTAAAAAAGGAAAAGAAAATAAGAATAAAAGAAGCTTGCCAATCAGGAAGTAGGTTTGAGTAGGAATGAGATCCCTTTCAAAACCTTTGAATTTTCGGTTTGTTCCCATCCACCATATTTGAAAGATTTTATTCTATCTTGATTTTCACTCCCTGACCTTAAATCTCCACAGAAAGACAGATTTCACCTTGACTCGGGAGGCCTAAAAATCTAGACCTTCAAAACGAGAGTAGGCGGGAATTTTATGATTCCTTTGGTTTTAACTGAGATAAAGTATGTCTAGGATAATTTTGACTCCTTTATCCCCTCTATCAGATTTAAAATGATTAGTTTCGCTCAAGGAAAGTCCTTGGAAATTAAAATATCCCCACGATAACTCCCCTGTAGGCAAAGGTGTTTTGAAGGTCATGAGAGAATTAGCCCAGAGTAAATCAAAGTGAGTTGACAGACCTTCTTTGCTACATTATAAACATATATCATCCCTCGTATGATACACACAAATTGATTCCCCCCACTTCATAAATATTAAAATGTAAGACATATGGTCAAAGGAAATTCATAATCTGATTGCCCCCATCTAGTCTAAGACAAATGGTGAAAGGAAATTCAAAATTCGATTGCCCCCATTTTTTCCAAAAGAGATGATGAAAGGAAATTCATTTAAATGATTGCCCTCATATCAGCAAAGTGAAAATTGAAGTGGAGAAAGAAAATTCAATGAGAAATGTAGATAACTTCATCGGGGTAATGAACAAGCTCGCTGGAAGTGAAGCAATGCCTATGATATCTGCAAGGCTTTTATACATGTATATAGTGCTCTCTGGTAGCTATTTCTCTTTTCGATAAGATTTACACTCAAAACCAATGAGGGACCCCAACCAATGAGGGACCTCCCCCCCCAAAAAAAATAAAAATAAAAAATAAATCATTAAATTTACTCTACCTTGATGCAGACAAAATCGATCAAAGTCTGATAGCTCGGTTAAAGTTGTTTTGATTATCTTAAACATACCCGAAATCAGTTTCAGGAAAAAGAAAGCTATTAATATCCTAAACCCGAGATTGGTGAACGATAACGTTTTTGAAAGTTGTCTAAGATATAGATGAAGTCTAAATATCCTTATCTATGTCTTCTCAAAGGTGTTTCCCAGAAACCCACTGATGACTCCATTAACCCAATAAAGGCACTTTGTCTACAGTTCTTCCACACCTCACAGGGAGACGGGATCCCCAGATGGAGCCTATGTTGGAACACTTCTAAAATAATAATCTTGAAGCTTTACCCTATTTCTCCTTACTTCATCTCAGAATCGAACTCCGATAATAAATCATTTTTGTCGTCTATCCTTAACAAGTACACAAGGTCCACAGTCGATCTAGTTCTCTCATTGATTGAACGATCCCTTTTTCCCGAAAATTTTGGAGCCGCCTAAATGTTAAAAAATCAAACCTCTAGAGAATCGCTTCGGAGTTTCAGGTTTCGGAGTTTCGCGCTTTTGGCATTTCACCATGTAGCAACTCCAAAATCCCGATGTCCGAAAAGTGTTCAAAGGATATTAGTCATCATACATGTACACCTTCCTAAGCGTTTGACACATCATTACGAGTAGTGACTTGTCAAAACATCCATAAAGTTGTTTTGCCGACACTCGAAGCATATAGATACCAAAAATCTAAACCCGTTTTAAATAAGTTAATCTCGATTAATATTTAATTAATAACTTTGCTCATTCGAAGTTTGGATATTTTCCCTCCATTGCACTCAAATATCGCGAAGCACGAAATCCCGAAATACCTAAAAAAGAACTAAAACCCAATTAAAAAATCAAGTAGTAGTTTCGCGATTTCGGATTTTGGGCCTTCGCCATCTATCATATCCCGAACTCCCAAAATGTCTTAAGTGTTAAGAAGGGTTAATTCAGGATTAAAAACGATTAGAAAATAATTAATCCCTGCGCGATTTTGTGTTTCAGGGATCCTGCCTCGAGCGACTACCGAATTTTTGAGGTCTGAAAATCCGAAAAAACACTTAACGATAAATGCAATTAACTGATGCATTAATGAGGATTATCTCTTGATTTTTTTTTTTTCGCTGAATCGTAACTCGGGTAAATTCAAATGTTATTTGTCAAAACTTCTAATCGCGAACCACCAGACATTAATGACATTAATAATCAATCTACGGCATTCATTTCAAATAAGATCCTGGACCACCACCTAAATCTTTTTCATTAAGGGAAGTGAATACTTCGTTAGTAAAGGTATTTATAAAATCGATACAATTAAGCGGAAAAGGATATTGAAGTTTGAATTTCAGTTTGCGTTTTCACAAGACAACGAAATTTTCAAGATAAGAAGTTTGCGCATTTCCTATAATAGGTAATAGAGTTCCGAGCTCATGATATCGTGGCTCCACAGAAAACAGCTAAAGCGTCGGGTGAAATATCTAACCCAAACACATACGTCCTTTCAGACACTTTTCCCAGAACCATAGACACCATGAAAACATGGACGCAGGTATTTGATATCCTACAGTACGAATTGACCAACTTCCTAGATGATTTGTACGACGAGGTGACTGAAACCCAGTCTACGAAATACAAGTATGTTGCTCAATCAGAGCTGCATAAAATAACAACGTGGCCTAAGTTCGTACCTTATAATGATATGATTGGTTGGGCATTGGAGAACGTTGACATCTCTACCAGGACCATCTGCAATTCGCAAAAATTCACGGTTGGGTATTTCCGACTAGAGCCTTTCCAGGTAATGTACAAATTATCTCCAGTTCCCAATTACATTTATAATTCCACTTTCCTAATGGACTTCGATAAGAAAGAATGCTCGCAATATCGAAAGAACCTACCTGACTTAATCAAGGATTGGTGTTCATGTCCTAAGAATTTTAGAGCAAACACCCATGGCCTATATGATATTGCCTCATCAGAGCCTCACATGATGTATGTATCCATGATGATGTGTAGAATTTACGGGAAGGAAAACACTGCCCATTTCTTATTACCATGGGTACCAATCATGCATACAGTAGTAGAGGGGCATTCCTTCGATTAACCTAAAATATTATCTGGCAACTTGGTCAGGGAGATCACAGAATATAGGTCCTTGAAAGCCAAAGGGAAACCTACCTCATTTTACATGTTGGCATACATCATGGATGTCGTTTGTTTTATGACACCATTTCCTTTGATGGGTTGGAGCTGGACTCCGAACAGTGCTGAACCGATACATTTTTATCATTTGAAGCTATGGGAAGACACAACAAAGGATTTCTTCTATGAAATCTGCAATTATGTGGTGGTGCCGATGCATATCGCTATATATGGTTGCTCACCTCCCAGGATTTCTGACAAAATAGTGACTAACATGGGAAAAATAGCGAATTGGTACATTGAAGAACATTTCTCTTACATCAGGGTTTTTGGTTGTTCTATTCCTCGGCATGCCTTGCCAAAATTTCTACCAGATCGATTGGTGTACCGGGAAGTAGCACATCAAACTGTGCTCGGGGGAATCAATAAGGAACTAAAAGAAGTGCAGAAAAAAGTATGGCCCACATTTCATTTGCAGATTGGTATGTTCTCACTGTTAGATTTTGGCCACTCAAAAGTAGAAGTCGCGGCCGTAGAAGACATCGAGCTTGTCAATATTGAATTCAAGAAACACTATCCTCAGAAGATCGTGGGAAATCACATGGATCTTTACAATTTAAAAATATACGAGCATGAAGATTCCCCACAGGATGAGATATTCCAAGGAGCAAGATCTTATCACGAAGTTTTGAGCCGAGTCCAAACTTTGGCTCCTGACAAATTAGCCGAATTCTATAATTTTCAAGGGCACCGATGAAATATCCTTCCTAAAGTCTTGCAGGGAGAAACCTCGACACCTCCAGCTACACAAAAAATTGAGACCCAGAGTTTAGAAACACGAAGCTCCAGTGAATAGGATGCTCAAAGAAATTTGGAAAAAACTAAGATTTTGACACAAAAGGGAGACACTACATTGAAAAATCCACCAGATGATCAAACTAAAGCTTAGGATGAGGCCTTGATAAAAAAGGGGGAAGAAAAACCACTATCCACACCAGACAAACCATGTGCTGACACAATCAGGCAACAAACTTCCACCGAGATAGGCAACCCTATCCAATTTGTCACACCTTTATAGTTCAGTAGAGGGAACCTGAGTGCCGAAGTAGTATTTATAAGAGATCTTACACCTATTTCAGTGGAAGAGATGCCCCCTTCCGACATCTTCTTCAACAAAAAGAGGAGCTATAGTAAAAAGAGAAACACACCAAAGGGAGGGTGCAACTATCAAGAGGCACATAGTGTTATATGACGGCCAGGCCTTAGAGGAAGCATAGTTCGCTATGGAAGTGGCAGGCTCATTGGGAGCTTTTGCCACAACAAACTAGTATTCAGTTGGGAACCTAAAAGAACAATTGAAGCAAAAGGATTTGCTGGTGAGCCAGTTGCAAAACCAAGTAAAGACTCTGGAAAAAAGTGTCAGAAGTGAGATTAATAAAGGTTTTGAGCAGATCAGAGTCTATGACAGACATGAAATTCAACAACTTAAAATCAGTCTTGATGAAATGCATAAAAATTCACAAGAAAGTAGAGAGTTGTCCATTCAACATGGAGAATTGGTCAAACAACTGCAAGCTAAAATAAACTCGACTAAGAACACGGCGGTGGAGATGGCGGTTTTCCAAGCCCAGGCCTTGGAGGTGCATGAGAAGTTGGAATCAAGATAGCAAAATCTTTTTACTAGAATAGAAGTTGTTCAAAACTATTATCGGTTGGCAGACCATTCTTTAAATAATATTTGCATAAAGGAGAGAGAGGCCACTGCAGCTAGGGTTACGTTCCAGGAGGCCGTCTTATCAGCAACAAAGGATGAAGTAGCCAGAGTCACTAGATTGTCTCTTTCAGAACAAACTCGAGGTGATATAATACTTAAAACCTGGGAGGCTAATATAATTGAAAGTAAAATATTAGCCAGGGAAGTGAAGAAATCTAGCGAAGAAGAATTTTATGTACTCAACAAAGAGTCACTAGACATTGAAAGAGATAATATCTCTGAAGCCCTGAGGCAAATTGATATAGAAAAAAACCAACTTAATTCCAAGACAAGCATGGAAGAAGCCCGGGCTGAAATCCTGCAATTGAAAAAAATTGACATTACTTATATTAATAAATGGATAGTCAATCCTGGTCTACGGTTACATTATACATATTTAGAAGCCAGGAGAATGGAAAATAGGCTGCCTCACATAGAAAAAAGTTATATACTTTTGAGGCGAATGACACAACAAAGCCTTCCAGGTTGGTGGTGCAGTTCGTAGGCAGATGTGTTTAGTGTGTCGAGCAAGGAAAAGCCAACATGTATGGGAACAAATGAGACAACATGCGCATTTACACAGGTCATGATTAGAGGCTAGCTGTTTCTGAGCTGGAAGAAAAGAAGAAGAAACGTCTCTGCCAGCAGGCGAAGAGACAAAGAAGATGCAAATGAAACTCTTCAAATTTCACATATTGTAATATTCACTGTTTTTGAATTATGAGAATTCCAACCACCTAGGGTTGAGATCATTTTTGTATAAATGCATAGTTTGAAGACTTAACATTGGTTGCTTCTTACCGAATGTAATAGAGAGAAATCTCCTTTTGTGAGAATTAATACAAGTGCATACATGGATTCCAAGTTTTTTGCAGTTTGAGTTATGTTTTCCTCTTGTATTTCATATCTCTAGTTTTCTTTGTCATTCCTTGATAAGTGAGTGTTTGCAATTTAGTACTACTGCTACTGCAATCACATTAAATAGGTTATTCGTTAAGAAAACAATTTTTCCTTTGTATTTGCCAGAAGTAAATACAAGACCTATGAGCTACTTGGATTACTGTATCTCATATCCTTTCAGGGGGGCATTCTTTATTTTTTTCTACTTTGAATAAGGTAAGATTCATCTTGCATTTGATGCCTCATTTTTTTTTAACAATTTTGTAGGTTACCCTCACACCATTTGATTTTATCAATCGACTCAGATGAAAAATTACGGCCTCTGTCCTATCCTATCATTAATTTCATTTGAGGATTAATTCTTATATAACTAACGAAAGAAAAAGCACCTTCAAAACTTTAATTTATATTAATGATGCCTTGACATTACCCTTTTGAGCCTTAAGTGTAATCTCAGGAACAACACTACTAGTACACGGTCATGCCGTTTGGATTGAAGAATGCACCAATAATAGTTTCCAGAGTAGTCATAGCTGCATTTAAAGAATTCATCCACCAGTTTCTAGAGATATATCTGGATGATTGGATAGTCTACAGTTTGTTGAAAGACCATGTAGAGGTGTTGAGGCTGATGTTAGAAAGATGCGGGCAGTGTCAAATGTTGCTAAACATCAAGAAGTGCATCTTCATAACACCCTTTGGGGTACTATTGGGCCATATAGTGTGCAAAAAAGGCTTGCTAGTAGATCCGACCAAGATTGAAGTAATTGTTAATCTACCACCACCAAAATCAGTACGTCAGTTAAGAGCAACAATGGGACATACAAGATACTATAGGAAATTCATAAAAGGGTATGAGCAGATCACTGCGCCAATGGAGAAACTGTTGAGAAATGATAGAAAGTTTCAGTGGAATGAGGAATGTCAGTGAGGATTGGACACTCTAAAAGAGAAGATGGTAACTGCACCAATACTAGTATTCCCGGATTGGGAAAAAACATTCCATGTGCATGTAGATCCATCAACTATAACACTTGGAGCTATTCCGACGCAGCCAGGAACAAGGGAATTGGACCATCCTATAAAATTTGCTAGCAGAAAAATGTCAGAGTCAGAGCAAAATTATAATACTACAGAAAGAGAAGGCCTAGCTATGGTCTATGCACTTCAGAAGTTCACACATTACTTATTGGGGAAACATTTCAAGATGTTTATAGATCATTCAACTCTCAAATACCTAGTTAACAAGCTAGTGTTGGGGGGGAAGAATTTGTATATGGTTATTGTTGTTCCAGGAATTTGACTTCGAAGTGATAGTCAAACCAAGGAAGTTGAATGCAGGACCTGATCACCTGTCAAGGATCACCAATGGAGAGGAACCTATAAATCTAGAGGACAGATTCCCTGATGCACAACTATTTTCAGTCCAAGTAGCTAATGAATATTTTGATGACATCATTCAATAATTGAGTATAGGGACTGCACCACAAGAATTCAACATTGCACAGAAGAAAAATCTAGTAGTCAGAGCTACAGACTATCAATTGATAGCAGGAAACTTATACAAGATGTGTTGGAGAAATTTATATTTTCGACACACTAGTTTAGTGGGAGTAACATTAGTTCATTGGGAGTTAACTGTCTATTTCTATTTTAAAATTTATAATCTTATACCATCACTATTATGCATACATTCCTAATTATAGGATGTCATTGCCTATATGAGTGAAGATCACTCACTCATTGATTAGATCATAATAGACATTGATTCTCATTCTTCATTGTGTATCTCTCTTCCTTTTCTTGATAATATTTGTTTGTGTATGCTTTAGCTAGATCTCTTATGCAGGTTTCCATGAAACATTGACATGGTATCAGAGCTACGCTGCTTGGAGCAAGCCAGACAAGCCAAAGAATAAGGAAAATCAGAGTTTCAGTGAGCTAAATCCGTGGTCGTACCTTTCAGTAGTGATTTCTCTAAAAATATTAATTTTTTGAGAAAACAGCCTTTAAGGGAAGTAAATTGACCCATTCTACAAGTGGGGTTTCAACCGTTTGGTGAGATTCCTCACCGTTTTCTTAGAAAGTAAGCTGCAAGATAGCCCCCTGAAACTGATACAAATATGTGGTTGTAACTTTCTATAGTGATTGCTCCCAAAATATTAAGTTTTTGAGGAAACGACTTACCTTGAGAAGTAAATCGACCCATTATGAAAGTGGGTTTTCAACCATTTGATGATATTCCTCACCAGTTGATCAGAAAGTAAGTCGGAATATCATCTCCTGAAACTGATACAAATTTTTACTTAAAGTTCCATTTCTGCCGTGATTTTTTAATTTTTCACTTGCAAATTGAGAGTAAATTTTTAGGGGTTCTTAGAAACAGTGGGAGAGATGGATAGGAAAACTATTATACAGTCAAACTTGGTGGTAATCCTCACACCATACAATTATTTTGATTGGAAGCCCAAGGAAAATTTTCAACTCAGAAGGAAAGGACTGTGTAATTTGATGATGGCGAAAAAAACATAACCTACATCAACAATTGAGAAGATAAGATGGACGAACCATAAGGACGAGGCCACATGACTAATTCTCGAGTTAATCTCCATTGATTTATGGTTTCATGTTGCTGCATGCAAGACTCTAAACGAGATTTGGACCACCCTGGAAGGACTCTTTGGAAAGTAGGTTAAGATGCGAGGTCATATGCTTGAGGTAGAGTTGAATACCTTAGACCCTAAAAGTTTTGATAATATACATGATTTCTTTACTAAATTTAAATCTTTGATTTTGAGCTTGGGTGAATGTGGTATTGACAAATCTACACAAGATAAACAACTTATTCTAATAATCTTGGCCAAGCTAGGACCAGAATACACTGTATATGTCTCCAATTTCCATTTTGGCAGATGTCTTTTTGGAACAAATTGGAAAATGCCTACGTTGGCTCAATTCATTGAGTCTCTTACACAAGAGTAGAAAAAACTCATACAGATGGGCCTCATGAAATATCCCAAAGCACATGCACTCACCATGCATGATGGAAAAGGGTCATCCAAACAGAACAAGAATGAGGGATATTCCAAACCCTTTAATGATTCTTCAGGTTCCAAAGACTCTTCAGAGTCCAAGAAGAAGAAGAAAGGAAATCAATGCACTTACTTCAATAAATCGAATCATGAATAATCCACATGCATGAAGAAAAAAATCGATCTTATGGCACAAACACTTCAACATAACAACCTTGGACACTTCATTCCATAGGGAGTCAAGAAGCAGAAGGAAGAAGATCCTGCTCCTAAGAAAGGTAATCATCATGCTCTGGTTGCAATTAATTCCTCATTTGATTCATGGATTATAGATTCTGGTGCATCCCATCATATGGCAATGAAAGAGGAAGTTTTCTCTTCTTTGATTCCATGCTCAATACCCCCTATTCTCATGGGGGATGATACTGTAGTAGCAGTAGTAGGAGAAGGGAGAGTGGAACCTCACAATGGCAGTTTTGAGAATGTTTTACATGTTCCAAATATTTCTATGAATCTGCTCTCAGTTTATCAGATTGCTCAAAAAGGGAAAAAGGTTGAATTTACATCAAATTCAGTTTCAGTAATTGATATGCATGACAATTCCATCATTGCAATTGGTGAGGTGGATAACAAGTCAAGGTTGTATAAATTTACTAAGTTTTCTAATGATGACTCCTCTATTCTACTTACACATAAGGAGAGTACTTTGCATACACCTCCAGTGCAACATGCATATACTCTTATTCTTTCATCAGTTTAAGAAATCAGAGATGATTCCATACACTCAGATTCTGTACATGAAAATAAGTAGGTAGTACAACCAGATAAGAAGCCATCGCCGAAGCTTCAGCAGATGCCCAAGAAGGCACAAACCACACTTCAAAAAACATGAAACCTTGTAGGGAGTCCATTGGATTCGAGGATGACTCGATCTCAGCATGAGGAGCCTTCTCATGTACTTTCATGTTTAGAACTTGCGATGCCCATACATTGTTATATGGTTCAACCTACTGATCCACAGAACTACAATAGGGTTGTGGGAAATCCATTATGGCAAGGAGCCATGCCTAAGGAGTATGAATCACTCCTACAGAACCAGACTTGGAATCTGGTTCCACTTCCACTAGAAAGGAACATTTTCAGGTGCAGATGGGCCCATAGGATCAAGAGGTACAAGGCCCGACAGGTTGCCAAAAGACTTCATCATATCCATAAATATTTCTACATATTCACAAAGACTTTCAGTGAGCCGATGTTTCAGACTTTGTGGGATTGTCTTGCAGTGAAGAACACAGTTGCCTAACAACTGCTATTTTCTTCTTTTGATACATTATCTTTTGAGGGGGGGTTTGTTCCCATGTGGTTTTCCCTCTTTCCTCACTTTTATTCAGTTTTAATTAGTTGCATTGTACATGAGTACCTAATATGTCCTAGTAGATGGGACTCATTTTTTACTCCATAGTGATGTTCAATGGGGGTGTTGGATAAATTTCTATTTTCGGCACACTAGTTCAGTGGGAGTAACACTAATTCATTGGGAGTTAACTGCCTAGTTCTATTTTAGACTTTCTAATCTTAGACCATCACTATTATGCATGCATTCCTAATTATAGGATGTCATTGCCTATATGAGTGAAGATCACTCACTCATTTATTAGATCATAATAGACATTGATTCTCATTCTTTATTGTGTATCTCTCTTCCTTTTCTTGATAAGCTTTGTTTGTGTATGCTTTAGCTAGATCTCCTATTCAGGTTTCCATGAAACACTGACAAGATGGGTGCAGAAAACATCTTGAGAAGATGTGTACTAGAACATGAAAGACCTAGGATTTTAGTAGAGGCCCATGCGGGAATAGCAGGAGGACATTATGCAGGAAAAGCTACCGCGCAGAAGGTATTGTGCGCAAGACTATGGTGGCCGACTATTCACAGAGATTCAAAGGACTGCTGCCAGAGATGTGATGTATATCAGAGGGTTGGTAAACCCAATAGACATGATGAGATGCCCCTAAGGCCACAAGTAACCTTGCAGGTATTCGATAAATGGGAAATAGACTTTGTGGGACCAATTAACCCACCAACAAAGAGGTCAAGAGAAAGGTATATTATTACTGTGACATAGTACTTAACAAGATGGGCATAAGCATCACTAGTAAAATATTGCAGCGCAGAGACAACAACACACTTCTTGTTTGAGCAAGTGATCACTAGATTTGGATGCCCAAGGATTTTGATGAGTGACCAAGGCACTCACTTCATTAACAACACTATTAAGGCTACGAGTGAGGAGTTTGAAGTCTATCATCAAAAGAGTATACCATATCATCCTCAAGAAAATGGAACAGTGGAAGCCTTTAATAAGATCCTAGAAAATGCACTGACGAAGATCTTCAATGTCAATAGGGACGATTGGGACTTGAATATACCGACAATACTGTGGGAATATAGGACCACATGTAAAACATTGACAGGGCATACACCATTCAAATTGGTGTATGGACAAGAAGCGGTGGTGCCATTAGAAGTTTTAGTACCTAGTCTATGCGTAGCAGCAATTATTAACATGTTAGAGTGAGGCACAATACAAGAAAGGATAATTTAGCTGATGCTCATGGAAAAAGATAGGATTCTAGCAGTTTTTCACCAAGAGGTACAAAAATAAAGGGACAAATCTTGGCATGATATACATATCAAAAGGAAAAGTTTCAAGGAGGGAGACCTAGTTTTGGTGTACAACAATAAATCTCTTCAACACCCAGGAAAACTCAGAATGCATTGGTTGAGACCATATGAAGTAAATTCTGTCACATATGGGGGAGCTTTACAGTCGAAGGATTTGGAAGGAACAAAACTCAGAGGAATGACCAATGGGAGTCGACTGAAACTTCATAGGGACAGTCGATTTCCTAGCACTTAAAAAAAAGTAAAAAAATGCACCAGACAACAAAGGATTGCGCACAACAACAGAGGGGTTACCATGCTAGACACTAGAAGACAACAAGCAACCATAATAGATTTATCGCGACAAAAGTAAAATTTCCACGTGCACTAACAAAACAACATAACACACACTTGGAAAACTTAGCGCGTCGGAAAAGGACCAACGGTCAGAAAAAGGCGAAAATTAAAAAAATGGTGGTTATGACAAAAAGGCGCCAATTAGCAGTGTCTATAAAAATTGAATGACAAGAAATTTTGAAGAGACATCGCATTAATCACGCCAACTGGTGACGTCAAGGGAATTCAATGTCACGTACGCGGGAAGCACCAATTCTTTTAAACCAAAAATTGGGTAACTTCTTCAAGAAGTTTCGCACCACTTGCTATATAAGGAAGGCACGCAGGTAACTGAAGGGTTATTTTGAAATTGAGAAAGCACATAGTGAAAGAGTATACAGAGTAGAGAGCGAGTTAGCAAGAGTTACAAAGTGAACTAGCATGAAAAATATCAATCTTAACCGCCATGGCACCACCCAAGCTAGGTGCACCAAGACAGGCCTGCAGAAAACCTCGAAGAAACCTCAGAGAACAACAACAACCATAGGGAATGGAATAGGAACCCGCACAAACTGTCGAATTCATCAAATTGGATTAAATTCCTTCACCCAATATGGAACCAACGAGCTCGACACCCATGGTGGAGGAAACCCAACAAACAACAACGATTAGCATGGACATTGATATGATGGAAATGGGACAGGGCCAACAAGCCAAGGACATAGGAAAACCTTCGCGCTCTGAACACACTGAAGAGGCCCCGAGGGTAAATGGGATAGTCCCAAACTAGACAGAAGCGGTTGTGCTAAGACGATCACACACAACAACGCTAGAGAAAAAACATGAGGGTATAATAGAATATGTTATCGAATGGACAGAGGCATATGAACATGACATAACAATGGAGGCTAGAACCTTGAATCAACCACTGCAGTGAAAGGGAAAACAACCCATAACAAGATCACTGCGCAGATAGGCTGCAACAACCATAGTCTTGACACACATTTCAGAAGGGATGCACACCACGCCTAACCTTTTAGGATGCATGGAAAGACTACAGTACTCAGAACATGATGTGGCCAACGTGGACATGTTCCCTAAAGTTTCAAGGAAAGTCTACCTGGACAACGTGGGTACAGGACCCTTTGATGATCCAATTTTGCAACCGAAACAGTGGGCAGTCAGATTGGCCAACACGAGGATTATAAACCTGTTGGATATCTCACATTTTGGAAGGGGCCGCGACGTAAACAACTTCTTTAAGAAGCTGATGGAAGTCACCCACAGAGGGTACCTATGGGTGGAAGAGCCTATCTCGATAGACGTAGAGATCATTTCTTTTATTACAAGGCTGCCATCTCGGGGGGAGAATCCCGCACAATACCTTGATGACAAGACAAAGGAGAAGGAACTGGCGAAGGAGATGAAGAAGACGTATGGCACAGAAAGAGGGTCACGCAAAATCATCATCAAGTGCATTAGTGATGCAACAACAAGGCTGGCCACCAAACTCATGGCTTGAAAGTTGCTCATGAAGTGTCGCAAGGAGGAAGTCGTTGCCAGGGTCGTCGCAGCTGCATCATAGTGTGCAAAGGGAACTATGATCAGCTGGGTGTCAGACAATTGGCTTAGGTTGATGGACAATTGGTATGGATTTTTGGTTGTCATTGATTTCAATCATTGGAGAGTGATATTGTAGATTGATGTCAACCCTTAGTGATTGATGTCAACCCTTGGAGTAAGTCTGGTAGAAAAAAGGTTTGGGTAATGGACCCAAGTTTGTTTTATGTATAATTGTATGAGTTTTAATATATTTAAAGGTAATACTATTCTATATGGGTAGTACATGTCATTCCATTTCTGGTGGTAGGTGGAACGTCACATAACTCCTCACAGTTATAGAGTTATGGCCATGTGAAGTTGGAGAACCCAGGTTTGGGTAATGGACCCAAGTTTGTTTGATGGATAATGGTATGAGTTTTGATATATTTTTAGGTAAGACTATTTTATATGGATATTACATATCATTCCATTTCCGGTGGTATGTGGAACGTCACATAACTCCTCACGGTTAGAGAGTTATGGCCATGTGAAATTGGAGAACCCTCATGAGTCATCTAGAAGCCCCAAAAGGTCAAAGTGGTTTAAGAGATTTTAGAAGGTAAATAATAAAGTTAAGTGATGAGTATACTATAAGTAAAAATGAATAAAAAATAAATTATTTAAATAATAAAGTTAATGGAGAAATTACTAAGTGGACAAGTGGTTAGAAGTGGGTTAGCCCTAAAATAAGGAAAGTGGTTTAAGATGGTTATAAGGTAAACCATTGAGGTAAAGTGAAGTGATGAGTGTACTATAAGTCAAAGTGGATACAAAATAAATTATTTAAATAATAAATTTAATGGATAAATTACTAATTGGACAAGTGGTTATAAGTTGGTTAACCCTAAAACAAGGAAAGTGAGTTAAGATGGTTAAAAGGTAACCCCTTGAGGAAGATACATGAAAGTATAAATAAGAGGCAAGGATCTCTCATTTTAATCACACTTGAGCATATTGAATATATTCAGGTGACTGAGGTAACCAAAGGATATCTAAGCCCAATTTCGGAGGGAAGGTGAAGTAAATAAGGCCGAAATTAAAGGGAGGATAAATTCCTTTGATGATGCTTTCTATGGTATATTATTTACAGGCCATCTCACCATTTTCGAAATAATTTTTTTTCTAGAATGATTCAAACCATGAAATTGGGAGACCATTGAGGAAACATATCCAAGTAGTTGTGGTACAAATTTCAGCTTGTGGGTCGTTGTATTTTTGGAGTTACACTCTGTGGAAAATAAGATTTGTGGCTTGTCCCGAAACTAGTCTAAAACAAGTGTTTCAGGTAAAAATGTCATAACTTTTTCATAACAGATCCAAATCTAGTAAGACCAAATGTGTTGGTTAGAGTACAACCTATAGTATTCTATGTACAATTTCCATATCCATAAAACAAATATTCTGTGCGGGGCACGCTCTACAAGTTCGCTCTCTAGAATAAGCCAAAATTCAACAAGGTATGCCATTTTTTCTATAACTCCTTTTTTGAGAGGTTTCAAGTAGTGACACATAGAATAATTGCGTAAAACACACTGAATAACATTGTGTACTATTTTCAAATCTTTATTCATTACAGGTACATAGTTATGATTATTTTAAGTTAGGGTTGTTGACTAATCCAACACTAGTCATGTGAGACTAAAGTAAAGTTTGATGAAAATGCCAGTCTCTTGTTGTTAAATTTAAGGAAGGTTTGCAAGTATGTGATCATATACACCAAGTCTATTACACAGTTACAAATCAGATTTGGATGATGAAATTGATGAGGGATTTTGGTTGAGGTACATGTTGGGTACATGGTTGAGATAAGTAGTTGATGGGTTGGCACATACATGAGATGTATAGTTGATGATGTTGGTACATATTGATGAGTCATAGTTGATGAGTAGTTGATACATGATTGGTACATACTTGGTACATGGTTGGAGGAACTTGTTAGTAGTATTGTTGACACATGGTTTATGGATGATGTAGCATAGTTGTATTGGTATATTATTAGAAGCACATTTTGATCTTGGTGATGAGTATGAGTTGTTGTGTTATGCTTGGTTGATGCATATATTTAAGAGTTGTCTTGGTGATTGATCTTGGTGATTAGATCTGATTTGGTTGATAAGATTGATGAGAAAGGTTGTTGTGATAGGTTGTTTGGATAAGTTGTTGTGACATGTTATTCGTACAGGTTTGGTGCATGGTTGATGCACTTGTTCATGGTATAGGTTGAGGTACAGTTTGGTGCATGGTTGATGCACTTGTTTATGGTACATGTTGATTATAGGTTGGTGCATGGTTGATGCACTTTTTTATGGTATAGGTTGATTACAGGTTGAGGTACAGGTTAATGCATGGTTCAGGTTGTTTGGTGCATGTTGATTGGTACATGTTTACAACAATATATTTCATAGTGATAGTGTGACAATGGTTCCATCATTCTACTTATATGTCAAGGTGGTTGGATGGGGCAAGGACAGGTGGTTGTAGCCACCCTCCAGTTGTAACCAGAGAACATAGGGGATTGTAGCCTCCTTTTAGTTGTAGCTAGAGAATTGGGGAGTTGGAGCTTCCCTCAGGTTGTAGCCTGAGAAACTAGGGGATTAGAGCCTCCTTCCAGTTGCAACTGGAAAACAAAGGAAGTCGGTGCTTCCAATGAATGTAATTCTTAAAGACATATAAGAAAAAAAATTCCATTGTTTTCTCTCGCTTTGGGTTTCCACGTAAAACACTGGTGTACTGTGTATGTGTGTGATTGCTCATTTTTTCATTGTTTATTTATTCTGCAACTATTGGATGATAATTCTACATTGATATAACACTTTCATTTTATGGTGAAAAATGATTAAATTTCTCTATTACTGATTCACCCCCCCTCTCAGTAATCCAACACTGGGCCCTGTACTTATTAAACCTGTTCCTTGAGGACTGCAAAGACGCGCAAGACCTAGGGACATAATTTCATTACTCTTGGCTACCCATCTTGATCGCCTTGATCAGATAGAGGGATCCCCAATACACATACTTTTTCGAGTGGACTAGTCGGTGCCACGCACCATGATACACATCATTGGGGAGCACTTCAGACTCCAAATCTAGAAGTGAAATGAAAACATGTTCGCAGGGTATTACAATGACCTCCAAGAAAACATTGCCAACACTTGGAAAATTAATCTAGAAGTGGTCGCGCAATATCATGACATCACCAACTTCAAAGCGACCAGGAATACCGTATGGATCCAAATGCGAAGGGATCCTGCGAAGTAATGGATACAACTTCGATACTACGTCAAGGAAGAAGACGTTTAGATGACCATCAAGGATTGGAAAGATGATTGGAGATTTCTAGTTCTGACGCAAGAGATGCCCACAGGTAAGGAGGGTGATGCAGGGAAATATCAGACACTTGTCGGGGATAAATATGTGCCCAAGAAGCCAAATCTAAGTCAGAAGCCGACACAACAAAAGAAAGGGGGTGTGCCGAAGAAAGGTACCCATGCTGGGAAAAAGGACACCACCCAGGCACCAAAATAATAGGACAAAGGGGATGAGACAACATAAGGAACCACATCAAGTGCTACCCAATAGAAACAGGGCCATGCCAAAAGGTTGATCATACACACTGGGGGTGCACGAAAAAAGGCCAAGGCTCACAAGCAGCCACCAAAGTATACAATCATTGAGGACGATGTGACCCTCGTGGCAAAAAGAGTCCAGGATCGGGCAACAAAAAAGTTTGAATAAGCCCAACATCAAATGGATCGAATTCAAGATGAGTTAGCTGACTTAAGGCAGGTCCTAGAGCAGATAAGACAAGCACAGAGAGTAGACAAAGGAACATAGTCATTCCCCTCAGCGTCAGAAGTAGGACTTGAGGCTACGCCAAGCGAACATGGGAGGATCCATACGATCATATAGGCAATCCTGACTTTCCATGTTACACCCAACATGCTGCACATGGATGAGATTGTAGGCCATACACCCTTGAAATATCTGGCGCAAATACAGTTGATAATGGGGTGGATACCAACCAGGGAACTATACAAAATACAAGTTAGTGTCGCGTAGGAGGTGCAGTCGCGTGCACAAACAAACACAACATAATTGCAACACACAAAGGACAAAAAAGAGGAGTTGGAGTTGGTGCTTGAGTAAGTCAAGATCGAGACCAAAGATGAGAAATATCATGCAGATAGGCTCGAGCAGGGAGTGACTGTAGCCTATGACAAAATTCCAAAAAACAAGCAAATAGTAGAGCCCATGACAACACAAAAAATTGATCAAATTGTGCAAACAATTGATCAATACAAGCAGGAGATCGAGAACCTCTGAGAACAACTCATTCCTACCACTCCCCCAGAGGTGAAGGAAGAAAGGAAGAAAGAAGAAGAAATATAGATGGATGAAATTGAACGACAAGTCAACGCAGCTGTCGACTTGTTCGATAGAGCAACACAACTATGGACAAAGCTAGAGGAAGATCAACAGGTCCACTACTAGGACTAGGAATAGGAAAAGATAAGCGCAACTATCCAGGATCTCAAGTAGAGGCAGAAAATGATGAAGATTATTGAGCACCTCAAATGAGTACAAGACATGAAGAAGTTGCAAGCAGAGCTAATAGATGTGAAGACACAGAAGAACAATTGACAAGCTCAAATGGAACCTCTCAAAGAGATAGCATTGGATTTCACTGTGCAAACATAGGAGGCAAAGAACAACATGGCGCAAACAAAGGGAGAGTGTGTAGAAATGATTAGTGAGGAGATCACAACACAAGTGTTATATGCGCTCAAAGAAAAGACCACGCATGCTCAAACACAATGAAGGGAACTCACAGACAAGTTCCATACTCTCACAGGAGCTATTGAGGAAGCACACAAAGAATAGGTGGCCAAGGATGAGCCACATTTCAGTGTTGGGGGCCTATTGGACGTAGACCCAGTCAGGGGAAAATGCTATTTTTGGGAAGAGAAACAAGAAGGGAAGAAAGGACAACTGGAAGGAAAAGCAACACGTGCGAGGGAAGCATGTGAGGTGCACATGCAGGAGAGAACTATTGATGTTAGGTTTAGTGTTTTTGCAATGTATTGTAATGGATGATGAGCCAAGAATATAAATAAGTAGTACTTAGGAGGTCTAAGGGGGGAACTGAGGGAACCAGAGAGAGAGTGAAGGATAGAGGGAGAGTTTGAAAGTTGTAAGGGTGGTAAGAGCTATACTATTTCGTGAGCTGGTGAGCTAGAGAATCATTGAGCAACTCAATCCCGAGGGTTAGATCGTAGGCTGAGGAGCCTGGTGTGATCTAGTCAGCCTCACAGGGATCGAGAACCCTGTTGAGATTGTAAGATCCTAGATTGTAAACATGTGTGACATGAAATATTTCTAAGAGATAATAAAGAGCTTGAGAACCATATCTTTGTGCATGTACCCTAGGAGGGGGTGAACCACGATAAACCTTGTGTTGTGTGATTGAATGTATGCATCTGTAATGTTGTTAAGAATTAAATGATAGATGAATGAATGAAGGAACTAGTTAGATATGGTACTCCACATGCATAAATGAGAATGATTTCTTTAATCAAGAGGTTAGACTAAATAAACAAACATTGCACGGTATAACCACAGATCTCCACTCATTCCCGAGCTGCAAGCACCTGAGTATTGCAACCACCCATAGAGCTATCTTAGGTGAGACTGTGCAGTACACCCTATGTACTACATTTCCTTCTGGTTTACCAGGGGGGCCAATAGTTTTAGAGGGATTTTGTTGGAAGCTTGTTAAATCTGAACCTGGGTCAACCTATGACAATAGGGGAAGATCAGAGTAGATAACTGATAAAGTAGAATAATAAACCAATAATCACTTTTCTAATATGGATATTCTAGCCGCCTGCAAGAAGAGCATCACAACAAAGGCCACTGCCAAGCTTTTCTTTGAACGATTCTGGGTACATTTTGGAATCCCACAAACCATTGTCTTAGATCAGGACAATTGATTTCTCAACACATTCTGGTCAAGCCTTTGGTCACTGTTGGACACCAAGCTCACCATATCCATGGCCTTCCACCCCCAGACAGATGGCTAAACTGAGGTCATAAATCGAATGATAGTGCATATCCTTCACATGTATAATTCTGATCTAGATGGATATCGGTGGCCAACCACCTTTTCCAATTGGCTCAAAACAGTTTTCTGGCAATTTTGGCAATTTACTATTTTTAGCAGTTTTAACTTCCAGGGCCATTTTGAGGGCCTAAATGAAGGTTTTTCGGGATAGATCTTCTCAATAATAGCCAAAGGCATGATTGATCCCCCAAAATGAATCTCCTCTATGATACCTTTCCAACGGGCTATCATACGCCTAAAACGAAGATTGTATGCAAAAGTCACGACCCCGGGAAGTTGATGTACTAACTTACCCAAACGGGGCCCACATGAATTCTGGTGCTTCATCTCCTAGGGTTAGGTTTTTGGATGTCTATGGTTTTTGGCATTCCTGTTTATTGTAAAAAGGCCTTCATAGCCTCATTGTAATCATCTTCTTGCTAATGCGAGTAGCCGTTACATCTCTTCTCAGAGATAAACTGCCACCATTCTAGTGAGTCTTTCACTCTGTATTTTTACAGTCTCTGTACATTTCTTTCATTAATAGAAAATGTGTATTAATGTATATTTGTGTTTATGGTTGCATCTATGATACATTTCTGTTATATTATTGGATATCTATGATATCTCTGTGCATTTATTTATTATATCTCCGCTCTCATTTCGTGCCGAAAATAAATCCAGATCAAATTTTAAGCACCCTCGTACATGGGATGAGAGTCTCCCCTATGTTCAACATAGCTACAATTGATCCCTGCATAGATCAACCAACCATAACCCCTTTCAGGTGGGGTTGATATTCCAACCATTGGGTCCCATATATGTTTCACTACCCCTTGCGGTCACCTCGACCGACTCATCTCCTGCTCCAATTGAAGTTGACAAAGCCACCCAGTTCATTGAACGAATCCAACACATCTGCCAACAGGTTTAGGATATCCTACAGAAGTCCAATGACAAGTACAAGCAACGCCATGATAAAAACTGGGTGCCACATAATTTTAAGGTGGGTGACAAAGTTTGGTTGCACTTGTAGAAAGAGCGCCATACAAACCTCATCAAAATATTTTCCCACTCCGTTATGGGTCGTAGACCATCACCAAGGATGTGGGTGATAATGCTTTTGATCTCAACATTCCTCCTTTCCTTGGCTTGCACCCAATGTTCAATGTGTATATCCTTCAACCATATTTCCCACCATTATTGGACACCTCAGAGATGTTAGAACAATTGAAACCAATAGAACTCAACCCCGACTACATACAACATGCATCTAGTGATCATATTGTGGACAAATAGATCAAGGGCACTCGCCAGCATAGGATCCAAATTTATCGAGTTATCAAAGCAGGGCAGCTCCTGCACCAAGGCAAGTGGCTCACCTGGGGCCAAATTCAACAAAAATTTCCTCATATGATGGGGGAACTCAACGCAATGGAGACCATTGCTTCCTAAAGGGGCAGGATTGATCCAGATGGACGTCGGTGGCATCCCACCTATTCCAACTGGCTCATTTTGGTAGTTTTCTAGTTTGGCAGTTTTTTCCATGGTTTTCGGGTCCTTGACGTCTGGGGCCATTTTGAGGCCCTAAAAAACGTTTTTTAGGGCTTTCCACAGTTAAAATGACATTAGATGGATGGAAAAAAATGTGTATTCCTCGGATACACCTTTCCAACGGGCTATCGTGCGGCTAAAACGAAGATCGCATGCAAAAGTTACGACCCTGGGAAGTTGATGTACTAACTTACCCAAACGAGACCCACATGACTTTTGGCGCTTCATCTCCTAGGGTTAGGTTTTTTGGATGTCTAGGGTTTTTGACATTCCTGTTTATTGTAAAAATTCCTTTAGAGCCTCATTGTAATCATGTTCTTGCGAATGAACGCACCCATCACATCTCTTCTCAAAGATAAGCCACCACCATTCTAGCAAGCTTGTTTCCGCTGCATTTTACAGTTTCAACTTATTTCCTTATTGAATAGAAACCAATTTTACTGTATATTTGTTATTCTCTATTAAGCATATTTTGATAATAATTTGTATTCATTTCGTTCTACAAATATATTTTGTATCAAGTTGTATAGTAGGGATGACATCATAGGGATATTTTCGGAGTATGGGACACCACAGGAAGCAGTGTGGATTGACAGAGAGGCCGAATTTAGTGATCATGGACAAGGAAACGTAGTTGTCACTACACTTTGACTAGAGGTTTATAGTTCATTAGGCACCCAGATACGTGGTATGACATAATTGAAGTTATTTGATGTAGGGTTTGGTGCACTTCTAGAGTGCATAGGAGTCTCATGGATGCTCATGATTGATTCCTTCCATTGTTGGGTGGATTTGAGAGCAGATGGAGAAGAGGACACTATGTGGAAGGATGGGTCTCCTTGGTTGAGGATCACGTACATGGATAGATCATATTATTGGTTATTAAGGGATATGGATACTACAAGAGGTGGTAGTTTGGAGATTGGTTTAGGTGAGAGATTCCTTTAGAGATGGATACTGCATTTACTTACTCTATTGGTTGGGGATCTTCAGGAGACTATTTGTGTGGATGTACTATAGGAATATACTTTACAAGGCACTACAATTCACATCTTGATTTTGGATCCAGGGATGAGAGTGATTGGTAGTCTAGTGGTTGATGGAGTTGAGATTTGAGTAGAGCGGTTTCCTGAGGAGTCGACTGAGGATCTACTACACATGATCATTCTACTCATTAGGAGCATTTTGGGGGCATGCTTGGTGAGCACTTTGAGGGACCATGTTTTGAGGGGAGGATACTTCATGTCACACATGTGGATATGGGACCCTGGGATCATACATAGTTTGATCAAGCTATTGCTTGAGGACAAGCAATATTCGCGCAGGGAGGACTGCAATGTCTCCATTTTTGGTTTCCCTTATATTATAGTTTGGGATGCCTATCAGAGTAGCCAATTAGGGGTGATAGTGAGTTCAGAAAGTTTTGAGGAGTTTTATGGGCCCGAATTTCATTATTCATCATATTTTATCATTAGGATCCATTCCACACAACTTGTCCTTGGTTCCGTTTCATTCCAACGATTTCTATATTTTTGGGTTATTATTGAGCATATTTTAATTAATTACAATGAAGGTGCTATTTGGAGCTTTTTTCTTGGAGGAACACCTTAGTGTAATATCTTATTGGAACCGAGACGAAAATATCTACAGGATAGAATGATAAAAAGTGACTTTCAGTGGCCAGAGAAGTTATAAGGGTGAATTAATCACTTTTTAGAGTAAAAAGGGTCGTTAAATTAATAAAGTGATTTTATGAAGAAATAATAAAGATGAATTAAAGGTCACTTGAATGGAAAAAGGTGGGGTATAAAAGAGAGACATGGGATTCTATTCTCTCATTCATGTTGATTGGTTTTTGATGTCTGGCCTCTTGGCAAGAGAGCTCAAGATACTTGAGGGTTTTGAGGGATTTGACTAAATTAACCCTAGAGATCAACGAGGGAGTGAAAGATTCTCCTGTTCCTAATCCAAGCTTGGCTAAGGTGGTGAAATATTACACCCTCACCATTCTATTTAGTTCAGATCCATTTAATCCATTCATTTGTGAAGAAGGGTGAATTGTGAGAAGGGTTTTCTTCAGAAGGGTTGCATTAGAGATCTTGGAGAAGTTCGATTTGGCATACAGAAGAGACATATAACTCATATATTCTCTTGCATGTCTATTCCACCTCCCAATGTATTATATCTTGGATATTTTGGAGAGGATATTTGAGGAGATTCATTATTTTGTACCCAAGACAAAATATTACTTGGAGGGGTGCACCTGGTAGTGGAAATCTTCATATTTTGGGGTTGTATTAGTTTCTACTTGTTGGGATCTAGTTGTATACATACTAGGAGCATTATTGATGAGGAGATTGGCCATTTCATTGGTGGATTGAGCCTCATCTTCATCTAGGGAGAATTCAGACCAAGCAGGGCACATATCTTGTCATTGGGGCCATCCTCTGCTGAAGAGATTACATATTTTTGGAGCAGTTGTTAGAGGGTTTCTATTGGGAGACTCCTTGCCTTTCTTTGGATGTGTTTTGTATGTATTTTCCATCCATATATCATATGTACAAAAATACATTTTAGATCTGAAAATTACTGTATGTTGGACAACCAAGTGCATATTAAATAAATAAAGGATTTGAGGTACTATCTTATGGTGTTTAATAGCTATCAATTTCTGATTTGTTTGGTTGTCATTGCATGTGTTTTCTTATATATTACATGAAGAAATGTGGGCCAAAATACATCAAAAAATACACTTAAATGAATGCTACAACCATTTCACACAAAGTGTTTGACAAATCACTTCAACCAACTAGTTGCAAATAAACATAACGACAAACAAAAATTCAGAACAACCACTCATTGGGAAGGGTTTTAGGTGTTGCATGTGATGTGTTTGACATAAAATTCATCCCTTAAACTTGAGTTAATTGGGACAACAAATATTGAAGTGATTTCAAGGGAGTTGGGAGCTTGTATGCCAAGTGTTTGACAAAATTCCTCAACTACATAAATATGATTTTTACATCAGATTTGGTTGAACATATTACAAGTCACCTCTTTTCCTAGTGGCCAGTGATCAAATCCCTCTTGGTTTCTATCTCATGTGTGACCCTATTCAATATGGATTCTACCTAGTTGGGACCAATTGTCACTTCTGTTAATGTATTCCTTGAGATGTTTCCTTTGGTGGTATCATATTGTTGTAAGTTTTAAACCTTTGAAGTGAAACAATGCATATATATTCTTAAGAAAAATAGAAATAACAATATTGTCACACACAATACATAGAGATTTAGCTTGGAAACCCTTAATCAAGAAAACAACAAACTTTAGAGCCACATATATATCTTCTTGATTACACCAACTTGATCGTTCATAATACAATATATAGGTATTCCACAACATCAAAAACCTAATATATTAACCCAAATTATATTACAACCCTAATAATTTAATAGATATTAGATTAAAATGGCCCAAAAAACCATTGGCAAAAAACTAAAACCCTAGCAAAAAAGAGGGCCAAAAACAACCCTAAAATTTTGGTCGGGAGCTCCCACCTTCAGACCCTAGACAAGGGAGGTTGGGTGCCCCCCTTACACATATGAACATAAAGTGGAGATATCCATGAAAATAATATAACACATTGCCAACACTTGTATCCTTCAACTATAAGATTACTTCCATTCATCTAATGCCTCATGTTGATCACCTCCTACCCTCTCTAGTGTATCTATATCATTTTCACATGTCACCTCTTACCCTTGCTAGTGCTCCATGGGAATTTTCATCTCCCACACCTTTTTTGACTCATAAATGGAATATGTCACTTCCCACACCCTCGTCGATTGCCCGATTTGTAACATCCCTATTTTAATCCCTAGTTTAGTAATGTATAATGTAGATATGATATACGGTCATGGGACAAGCGATGTAATATTTGAACTTGTATATCCAAAATTGATAAATAAACATGTGATTCCAACTACAGATGGACATGGACATAGATATGGGGTTTGAGTTATCCACAAGAGAGGAGGGGTCTAAGGGGGTCTTATTCATGGGTTTTAAATCCCAAACCTTTTTCTTGATTTCTTATTGTTTTGAGTGAACCTTCTATTTATTCCCTTGAGTGTAGAAGATTCCAATCATTGAATGCATGTAAGAGAGTGGGTGTGAGGAGTCACATCCCATAGTTATTGGGAGCATGAGGATGAAGTAAAATCATCTTAGGGAAGAGTGTGAGTCAAGAAAAGAGGAAAAATGAGAGGAAATTCATATGGGACAAGAAGGGATTTTTTACAGATAGTTTTATGCATGGGAATGAGGAGACAACAAAGGGGAGAGCACTGGAGCTTGGAAGAAAAAAATGGTGGAATTTTCAAAAACTATTAGAAGCTATTGAAGGATGAAGAAGCAAGCTGCCATAATTGTAGAAGAGGTAGGTTGTTAGGCCCATAGAGTGACCTCCCTGTGTGAGAGTTTTCATTGTAGTAGCAAGCTTGTTGCTTGTTGTTGTTATTTTCCTGGTAGATGACATCCCTGGGGCCCCTAGCAGAGATATTCTTGGCCAACCTATGTTGGAATCCTTGATAAAATAATGGTATAGCCCAAGGGACTGCTTGCGGAGAAGGGGGTACATTCCTTGGGTTGGGCAGGTTGACATGAAGAGAGTTGGAGGAGTTGGGATAGTTGTAGGAAAAAATTAGTTGGTTGTGGGAATATTGAGTTGTGAGTGGACAATGGAGAGACACCCTCTTTTGTGGATTCCTAGCCCCAACTTAGGGGTAACCTGTTGTTGAGATTTGGGAAAACAAGTCTATGGTTGGGTGGAACATCCGTCCTTTGCAGCTAGTTTCACAATTGTTATAAAAACATAAGTGTTTTATCTTGTGTCTAAGTTACATTGATGGTTTAATTTGTTGTGCATTAAATCTACATTGGAAATGATTTATATCTTCTTTTATGGGAGTATATTAGTTGCATGCATGTTTTCATTGAAATTATTGTTAAATGTATGGGTGTTTTTAGCATGATGAGTAGTATTTAAATTTATGTTATCATAAATTTTTATTGGTTTAGTAGTGGGGACGTTACACAATTAGTGTCATATCCTATTGTGCTTGCACTAGTCCCATGTTAGTGTATGATGTCTTACTCACGTTGGCCTCGTATTGATGTATGCCACCTAATTCCTTTGCTAATATCTTGAAAACATCATCACCTTAGATCTCAAATTGGTTTCTTGCTGGCATTGTCACCTTATGTCTTCTTTCATGTTGTACCAATGTTGTCTCCTATTGTCTCTTGCCTTGACTAGTTCAACCCCAATGTCAGTTGTCTCCTACTCCTTATTAGATTTTGGTTGCTCCAAAAGTGTTTTCACCTAGCTAGGAGATATATCCATGTGATGTGGAGGGCTTATGGACCTCTAGCCGATTTATTGTATTTCGGTTGACATATATTTATAGAGTTTAGTGGGTGTATTCTTACCTTGGGATTAATGCTAGGGATGCACACTTCTTAATGCAGTAGTTGGAACACATGTGGAAATTTGACATATTCTGCAAGGGAACACTTGTTGAGGAGGATGGGCACTTGGGATATGTCGAGTGATCACGATGGAGCTGGGGATTATTCACTTAGAGGTTGGGCATAGGGCCCTAGGAGCATTGGATCCACCTTGCACATTTGTTGAGGAGGAATGATTGAGTTGAGGAACCATGGTTGGAGGATGAAACATCTTTCTCAAAGGAGAACTTGATATGTGGATAGTTAGACTTGGAGAGAACACCACCTTGGGTGTTTAAAAACTTTATTATTCCATGTGGCATTCATGATTTACGTAGCACTCCACTTGGGGATTTATTGTTTACTTAGCCTATAATTGAGTCTTTGTTTTTGACTTAGCCTAGAATTGGGGATTTGTTGTTGACATAACTTAGGGTTTACTTGT
>ML782001.1:2276-27692 GCA_009831015.1 Picea engelmannii
AATAATTAATCATTCCTTAACCCTTATGTACACTATTTAATAATATCCAATTAGAAATATTATTTTATGATATAAATACAATTTAGATAATCTTTAGGATTATTATTAAATTAACCAACTTAATAATTAAGGGTCATTACATGAACCAAGCACAAAAGATATAGTTGAAGATGAAGATGAACAGGTCCAAGGATCAGAAAGAGAAGAATCTGAATCAGATGAAGATACGAATACTCCGACTGACACAAATCAACAGAAAGAAGCAAAATCACCTCTCAGAATTGTTAGAAAGAATCATCTTGAAAATCAGATAATTGGAGATATAAATAAAGGAGTTTAGACAAAAAAGAATTTGATTAAAAACTCAGAACAATCTCATGTTGCTTTTTTATCTATGACTGAACCTAATTTTTTTGATGAAGTCAGCCAGCATGATGATTGGATTAGAGCAATGAATGAAGAGCTTGATCAGATTGAGAAGAACAATACTTGGGAGCTTGTCCCTAGACCTGAAGATAAGAATGTAATAGGTTCCAAATGGGTGTTCAAAAATAAAATGAATGAAAAAGGACAAGTTGTTAGAAATAAAGCCAGATTGGTCTGTAAAGGGTATGCACAAGTTGAAGGTCAGGACTTTGATGAAAATTTTGCACCAATGGCAAGATTGGAGGCCATCAGAATGTTCCTTGCATATTCATGTCATAAGAACTTTAAAGTGTATCAAATGGATGTTAAGTCATATTTTCTTAATGGAGATCTAGAGGAAGAAGTATATATGGAGCAACTTGAAGGATTCTTATTGACAGATAATCCTAATTATGTTTGCAAGCTGAAAAAGGCCTTATATGGATTGAAACAAGCACCACGAGCTTGGTATTATAGACTGGAAAAGTTTTTACAAGACAAAGGGTTCAAGAAAGGTACTGTTGACAACAATCTCTACATTAAGTCTGAAGGTGATAATTTACTACTTGTTTTGGTTTATATAGATGATATTATTTTTGGTTGTACTAATGAATCATCTGTCCAGTGGTTTGCTAACTCTATGCAAACAGATATTTAGATGTCCTTGATAGGAGAACTGCCATATTTTCTTAGCTTACAAGTAAAACAGAGTTCTACAAGAATTTTATATCTCAAGAAAAATATTTGAAAGAGATGTTGAAGAAATTTAAGATGAAGAATTCCTCTCCTATTAGTACACCTATGGTAGTTGGTTGCAAGCTCAATAAAGATGATATGTCACCCAATGTTGATCAAAGGACATACCGATCAATGATAGGCAGTCTTTTGTACATCACAGCATCTCATCCTGATATAATGCAAGCTGTTGGAATGGTAGGTCGTTATCAGTCAACTCCTAAACAAAGTCACTTGGTAGCTATCATAAGGATATTCAAATACTTGAAGGGAACAATGACTTATGGTCTGTGGTATCCCAGAAATCAGAATTTTTAGTTAACTACTTATTCAGATGCAGATTGGGCAAACTGTGTTGATGAGAGAAAAAGCACCAGTGGAGGAGCATTCTTCCTGGATGACTCATTAGTAGCATGTCTTAGTAAAAAGCAAGGATCTATTTCCTTATCGACTATAAAAGAAGAGTACATTGCTGCTGCTACTTGCTGCACTCAGATTTTATGGATGATACAAACTCTTGCAGATTTGAAGGTAACTTACACTGATCCCATTCCACTTCACCGTGATAACACCAGTGCCATTAGTCTCTCTAAGAATCATGTACTTCATTCAAAATCTAAGCACATACCAATAAACAGGGATGATTTTAGGGGCTAAATTTCGCTCATGGGCTAATTTTCCATGGTTTTTCCAAAAAAAAGATTCTCTATTCTAAAAATGATTCACCCAAATTCTATGGGATAAAATTATTTTACCTCAAAAATCGCCAAACTTTTATACAAACTATATAGAATCCTTAGAAATTTGAATATTTTTACAAAAATATCGCCAAACATTTATAGTTGGCACATGGAGGATTACTAAGATTCCCCAAGGTTTCAACATTTTAAAATAAATTTCCATCCTTAAAATCATCCCTGCCAATAAAATACCATTTTCTCAAAGAACAAGTTACAAACAGAATTGTTCAGGTGAATTATATTCCTTCCACAGAATAGATAGCTGATGTCTTTACTAAACCATTAGTAGCGACTCCTTTTGGATATCTTCGTCAAAAGTTGGGGGTTATAACTTCTTTTGTCTAATTTTTTCACCTGGTCAGGGGGAGTACTTATTGAATATCTATTGTATTTCTAAGTTGCTCATAGTTGACAGGGGGAGTATGTACTGCAATAGCTTAGGGGGAGCGTGTTTTTTCTTTGACATTGATGTCAAAGGGGGAGAAAGTGTGGTAATTTCAAAGATGCTACAATGGTATAATTGGATGTTCTTCAAGGGGTTTCCATCAATGCAAAAGGGGGAGATTATTGGCAGACAGAGGCAGAGTATGCGTGTTTGTCATTGATGGCAAAGATCACGATCAACAGCACAACGATGATCGCATGGAAAGATCAGAAGCTAAACCCCATTTCGGGTATCAAAAACTAAACTCCATTTCAGAGTTTCAGATACCAGGAGTTGGAGGAGTCAAGAGTCGAGACTCTTCATCACAGGAGTCCCGAAGTCACGAAATGCGAAATGCAGAAATCCTGAAACAGGCACATCAACAAAGAGTTTCCCAGATCGGGAAATAACTCCATTTTGAAGTTTCAGATACAGGGAGTTGGAGGAGTCAAGAGTCGAGACTCTTCATCATAGGAGTCCCGAAGTCCCGAAATGCAAAATGATGAAATCCTGAAATAGGAACATCAACAAAGAGTTTCGTAGACCAGGAAATAACTTCATTTCGGAGTTCCGGGTACTGAGAGTTGGAGTGTTGAAACACTTCACCACAGAAATGCAGAAATGCCAAAATGCGAAAAACACTTTTTGGTGTAGGTTTCGGGTACCAGGAGTTGGAGTGTCGAAACACTTCACCACAGGAATGTCGAAATGCCGAAATTTCGAAAGGGACTATTGTGAGTCTCGCAGACTCGAAGGGAAAAACGTTGAAATCCCGTTAGCCATTCGACTAAGAAAAGAAGGGATCAGATTATGAAGTTTTTTGGACCGTTGATCTAGCTCCATTTGGGGGATCACGACTTGGAGAGTGATGCTTCGCAATAGGAATTCGCAACATGCGAAATCACGAATTGCCGAAATACGAAATGCGAAAGACATTTTGTTTCTTGTAATCCAACGATGCAGGTGAATTCAAATATGATCGGAGGGCTATTGTTTCACCTCACAACTAATTGTTCAGTTACGATTTAGTTAACATAACCGAATCATGGTTCTCGGACGGTTGGTGTTTCAGTTGCTGAAGCATTGTTCTAGGGATTTGAGGGGTAACTGAAGTGGTAGTAGTGTATAAAAGAAACGCGTAGTGACTGTGCGTGGTTGGTCATTCTGACTGGAAAATGAGTTGAACTGTAGAAAGATAAAATTATAGTATGCGCAGTGTGAAGAAAGCTCAGAGATAAGGAACATAAGATGAACATAAGAGAAAAGGTGAAGAGAGAAGAATGTGCACATACCAAAGAGCATGAGAAGGACAGAGAAATAACAGATAGAAAGAGACAGCAAATCAAGCCAAATATGAATAGAGAAGAAGAATAGTGTAGCAGAGAAGAATTGCAGAACAATAAAAAAGTGGTAAGAATTGATTTATCTGTGTTGTTGGTTATTCAATCATTTATTTGTATTTCAGGGTGGTAGGGAGGTGCTATGGAGGATTGTTGTCCTTAGAGGTTCAAGTGGGTGCTTGAACACAGGGAGGTGTAGCTTCCATCTAGTTGCAGCCAAAGAAACCAGGCTGGCAGGGTGGTGCAAGGGAGAACATTTGTTCTCTGTTATACAAGTTTGAGCCTGTATAACTGGAAGTTGGTGCTTCCATCTAGTTGGTGCTAGAACACTCAGGTAGTTGGTGCTTCCTTCTAGTGGGTGCTAGAGAAACCAGAGAGTTGGTTCTCTCAAACAAGTTGGAGCTTGTAAAATAGAGGTAGTAGCCTCACTTTGAGTTCGTGCTCAATTATAGATGATGTACACAACTTAAAAGACTGCCTATCATTTCAAAGAAGAAGAGGTTTTCTCCCTTTATGGGTTTTCTTGTGAAAATTTGTCTTTGTGTATATCTTATGTGTGACTGATGCTTATTATTTATGTTGTCCATATGTTGTATAATATTGATGATCACTTGAAGAAAGATTAAGAATGTTTTGATAGACTTAAAATTGTTTAAGAAAAATAACAACTGATTCACCCCCCCCCCTCTCAGTTGTCCTAGTAATTTCAACAGAATCTTGAATACTACGAAAACTACCATTGAGGTAGTTTGTGAGGCCATGCAATCTAGCATCCAATGTGTCATACAATTGGGATTTGAATGGTTCAGTAATTTCTAGAATTTATTTGAGGGTTTGAGAAGAAATAACCATCTGAGCACCCTATGAACTCTTTTGTCCCGCAGCCATCAAGAAAAAACCAAAAAATAGAACAATAAGTTACGACAGAAAATTGTTGTTTTTTCTGGAAAAACCCTAAAAAACTATTGAATTTAAAAGACTCATAACTTCACTTCTCGAACTCTGTTTTGATTGATTTTCTTTTTGAAATTGGGTGAAATTCTAAGAGGAACTCAGATCTATGTTTTGTTTGGGAAAATTCGGCCTCCAGATGCTACATAAAAAATAAATTGTGCCATCGTCCACGGAAAAAACCCTAAAAATTGCAGATTTTAAAACTTCAATATCTTGACTTACCGTATTCCGTTTCAGGCGATTTTCAAAGAGGAACTCAGATCTACAATTTGTTTCTGAAAATTTTGCACAGAAATATACCAAAACTTTCTAGAATGTCACGGTCCTCTTTTTTTCTTCTCCAAAAAAAAAAACTGCAAAAATAAAAAATATTTGCCCAAAATGTCTGCCAAGGAAAGTGCTCTAATACCACTTGTTAAGAACCTGAATAGATATACAAATATAATCACCAAAAATACTGAATACACAATAGATCCACAGATCAAGATAGAAGAAACCACACTTTATTATTATACCAAACCGTTGAGGTAGGGCAACACCATACAATGGATCCTATTATGGAAGGGATCCTCTCATGTTCACTTTCCTCTTCGAGGGGGCATCCTCCTGATGAGCTTCATCTCCAAATACAATATTTCTCTTCATATCCCATTACATTGCTTGAACCCCTTTATATAATTCTACCATCACCTAAAAACATTCTAGAGGAGAAATCTTCTAGAAGTAGAACCTTCTAAGAAGTCCTCTTACATTTATTATATCTAACTACCCATTTATTATATCTAACTACCATAGTGGGTCTTATTTAATAATATAGTGGACCTAGTCCACCTTACATCGAATGACCTCCACTATTATCACTATGGGCCCTCTGGGGCCCCCTACTACCTCTCTAGCTACCTTACATTGAACCTTCTAAGAAGTCCTCTTACATTTATTATATCTAACTACCCATTTATTATATCTAACTACCATAGTGGGTCTTATTTAATAATATAGTGGACCTAGTCCACCTTACATTGAATGGCCTCCACTATTATCACTATGGGCCCTCTGGGCCCCCCCACTACCTCTCTAGCTACCTTACAAAGTTTTTTTGAATCCTCCCAGAATTATAAGACTATTGAGCGGTAGCTTGATCATTTGGATAGATTCACTCATGTAAAAACATATCACGAATTTTATAATGAGATTCCACATCTTGAAGGAGGGATCCCTATGTTGAATTAATCTTTGGAATTTATTTTTGAAGCACCATCTTCCCCTCATGAAGAAATTCTAGCCACTTCATCAGACCCTGAAGTTGATTTGGATGATGTGATTGATAACATTGAAAGGTTGCACCTTGATGATAATTCAACACCATCTCAATCAGTTGAGAAAATTGGATCATCTCAGAAAGTTCCACTAAAGTGGCTCATAAAGACAATTGAAAGTGTTCATCCGAATGAGGTCGGAAAGACATGAATTGAAAATTCAACCAAACAAGATAGAGGTGATGTAGATAATTCAATTTTAGGTGATGCAAATGATATGATTCTGAATTGAATGTATCTACTAACTTTGAACCAATTTCCTTTGAAGACGTTGCTTCTCATGATGAGTGGAAACTGGCCATGTAGAAGGAGTATGATGCTCTCATAAAAAATGGGACATGGAAGTTGGTGGACCTTCCATTTAGAACCAAACCAATTGGATGCAAGTGGGTATTTAGGAACAAGTACAAATCAAATGGTTCACTTGAAAAGCACAAAACGAGGCTCGTAGAAAAAAGATTTGCAAAGAAATAAGGTATCGATTATGAGGATACCTTTTCCCCCATAAAAAAATGGGCTACCATTCATACTCTATTTTCATTGGTAGCACAAAATGGATGGAAAGTTCATCAAATGGATGTGAAGCATGATTTCTTGATTGGAGAGTTGAAAGAGAATGTCTTCATGTTTCAACTAGAAGGTTTTGTTGTGAAGGGACAAAAACATAAAGTATGTAAACTCATCAAATTCTTATATGGCATGAAACAAGCACCAAGATTGGTGTGAAAATCTAACTAAACATCTTCTAAAATTGAATTTCAAACACTTTGATTGAAGTGACTAAAAATCCAGAGTACATATTCATTTCCCAAAAGAAGTGCATTGAAGAATTGTTGAACAGGTTTGGCATCGCTGAGTGTAAACCTCTCTCTACTCCAATGGAACAAAATTTAAATCTCACATTGAAAGAAGAGAATGAATTTGAAGATGCAACCAGGTACAAACAACTCACAAGAAGTCTTATCTACCTAACCATCACTAGACCAAATATTTCATTTGTTGTTGGGATTCTTTTGAGGTTCATGCAAAACCTTGTGAAGGACATTGGTTTGCTGCAAAACGGGTTCTAAAATACTTGAAGGGAACTCAACACTTTGGACTCAAGTATTCTAAGATGGATGACTTCACTCTCATTGGATATTCCAATTTAGACTTCACTCTGATTAGATATTCTGATTTAGACTTTTATGGGGATAAAGAAAATTGAGTGTCCACTTCAATCATCTCATGAGTCTTGGATCAATAGTTGTGATCACTAAACACTCCACCCATTATCACAGACAACCAAAAAGTTCATATGTATATTATATTATTATTTTACATTATATTATAGTCCCAAAACCTTTATTTTCATTTTATACTTCTTTCATCATTATATTATATTATATTATTATTTTACATTCCATTTCAAAGTGTCATTTCATACCTTCAATAATTTTTACTTCATTTTGACGGACCAATTTAATCATTTCCCTTCTTCTTTTTTACCAATTTTTCTTAATATTATTTTTAATTCATTTCCAATCCATCATTTTAATACTTTTCTTACCCATGTTAATTAGATCTTCTTATTATTTCATTCCATGCCTTCCCCAATTTTTGCTTCATTTTGACCAACCAATCTAATCATGTCCCTTCTTCATTTTACCAATTTTATTTAATTTCAATGGACATATTAATTCTTAAACGGTACCACCTCTTTAAATACATTCTCCGCACTTTTATCCAAAAATATTCTTTAACAAGGTATTTGTGCATTAAGTAGCTTTACATCATGTTTTCTTCTTTGTTTTAGGGCCACTTTTATTATGCTATAGTGGTAAGTTAAAGATTTTAAGAAATAAATATTTTTTTTAAATGATTATTTCTGTAAAATTTTAGAGTTATAAAAGTTTTTCAGGATACGGAATTCATTTCTACATTCAAAAATAAATTCTAAACAACAAAAAATAATGATTCATATAAATTTATATAACTGGATTTTCACGAAAAAAACCATTTCGTAAAACAACTAACCAACATCTCATACTACATCCTACAAGATCATGCTAAGAAAATGCAGAAGCACGGCACAATTGTGCTTGCAGCTGTGGTGCGGGGAAAAGAATAAAATTGCAGCACACTAGAAAGATCATTGATGCCATCCATGCCCAGTACACCAAAACTGATGTATCCGGACTGGAAATCCCAGATGCGATTGATGGCGTTCCTTCTGAGATTCTTCTAAAATTTGCAAATTATAAAATTGGAAACGACATCAAGATGACCGTGGAACTTCAAGCAGATGCTCAGTTTTAGTTCCATCGAGTAGTAATCATTAATTTGAATAATTATGGAATATCTATAGGATGCGGCAATATAGAGAACGAATGGATGGGAAGCTTTTTTTAGGTCGACTGCAGTTACAGATTGGTAGCCTCTGTTATAGAATTAGAATATTGAATGGTTTTGTTTACGAAATTATTTGTGACATAAATTTATATGAATTCATTATTTTTTGTTGTTTAAAATCTATTTTTGAATGTAGAAATGGATTCAGCATGCTAATTTTTTTTGGGGATATTTGAATTATACAGAAATAATTACTCAAAGGATGTAACAATTTCTGGCCGGATTTAGGGCAAATGTCACTAGAAAATATTGTCGGAGAAGAGTCATTTCAATCCCACAAATATCCCCAGAAAATATACTCTGATAAGAATCATTTAGTAGAATGTTTAGACTATGGCAATGAGACATTTTAACAATGCTCTCAGATTTATGAATGGTGGTATAATGAGTGATATGTGATACTGGTTTTTATATTGCATCTTGTGTATAGAATTAAGTTTTTGAATGGAAGATGGTGGTTGTAGTTATATTATTTTATGGTGTGGTTTAAATATTTTATGTTCTGGATAATTTGGACAATTATCATTGAATTTAGTTATACAATTGTTGTTGAAATCACAATTTTCTTTTATTTAAAATGTATTTTAAATGCACAAATAGATTCAATGTCTTGAAAAACCTCAAAAACACTCAAATTGTATAGAATCAACAACTCAAAATCATTCAACAATTCTTAACTAAATTTTGAATAAAATAAATAAAAAAATATCTCAAAAAATCGAAAATATAAAACATTTAAACATCTTATATTATTTATTTGTTTTTTGTAAATCAATAATAATTTATAAATCATATCTTGTATAAATGGTTACTATGTCCTTTACTTTTAAAGGAAATAAAATTAAACAATGATAATGGTTTTTATATCACATCTTGTGAATTTATCCCATGTCATTTATTTAAAGGCTTAGATTTAAATTTAAATTTAGTTTTTAAATTTTGTTTAACTTAGATATAATTTTTTTGGATGGAAGTAGGAGAGGACCTACCTTTCCGCACCTCCCCTAAATTTGAAGATAGAACTCATGTCATGTCAGCAATCAACTTAAATACTTATACAAACATCTAAGTCTCATAACATGGAGATTTTGAAACTTTAAATTACCCTACCCTAATACTTACCCTAATACTTGTTGCCATGTCATTTTAAAAAAAATGCTAGTTTATAATTTTTTTTCTAATTTATGTCATTAACTTAGTTTTTAAAATTTGTGATATTAGAGTTAAAGTTTTTGGAGACGAGGTACCTTTGCACAACTCCTCTAAAATTAAAAATAACTTTTTTTTAAAAGTACTTTTTTTAAAATTACTTTTTTTAAAAGTACTTGTTTTTCAAAACTTCTAGAATAATTGTGAATTTAGAATGTTGTTAAAGCTTTGTTTGTGAGTTTCTTTTACGAGAGTTTAGATTTAGTTTGTGGGTGGTTTGAGATCCACAATCTTAGGAGTTTGATCTAATCCTATTGTTGAGATTTTAAGCTACAAATGTAATAAAATTCTCTTGGTGAATTAAGTTTGATTTGTGAGCACTATCTCATTTGAAGTGTGTGATCCTCTTGATCATAATTTTGTGTTTTAATTTGGTATTAGAGCCTGGAAGAATGGGCGTGTGACCTGTCATGCATGGCAGTGCATGAGACATTAGAGAATATTGTTTGGGCGAGTTTGTTCTCCACTTGCGAGTTGTTTTTCAAGCAGTTTGGCTTGTCAATGTGAGCGTGGAGAGGTCTTCTTGCAATTGTTTTGTGAATAGAGCGCGGAGTTTTGGTTCAAGTTTTCATTGATGCATGGAGTATTCTAAGGGGTATATATGCATGTGTTTTAAGCGATATGGTGCATGGAGTAGCAATCTGGTGTAATCATTGTGCAGTGAGGAGAAATCCATTGTGTTGTAGAGTGTATGTTGTTGCTTAAGACTGCTAGACCACATGTGAAGAGAGGGATGCCTGTGTCTAGAGAGGACGTGAGAAAATCATTGCTGGAGACTGAAGTGTGTATTGTGAACTACTTGACCTGCATAGAGACTTGAGTTGCGACCCGTGTGAAGGGCTACGACCATAAACATCCTTTGTTGAAGGAGATCAACAATACTTTCTGAAAGAGATAATTGAAGAGCTTTGTCCATATGTAAAAGGTATTTCCATTAAGTTTCTTTTGTTGAGTTTGTTGAATTATTTGTGGTGGAAGATGTCAAATCCTCTCGCTGATTCTTATCTAAATGAATCCACCAAACTTGATGGCGAAAAATATGTTAACTAGAAATTTAAGTTGATAATGGTGCTTGAAGCATATAATCTATGGATGATTGTGAAAGGAGATGAGCCCAAACCCACAACTGTTGTCTCAATTCCAGATTGGGAAAAACGGGAAATGAAGGCGAAAGTGTTGCTACAAATGTCCGTAAAGTTCAACATCATTCCTCACATAAGAGACAGTAAGACTTCCAAAGAAACATGTGATGTTCTCAAAGGTTTGTATGAAACCTCTAATGCAAACCAGATCTTATTTCTAAAAACTAAACTTTTATCTATCAAAATGGAAGCCAATGAAAGCATAAGTAATTTTGCATCCCGAATTAAAGATTTAAGTGATAAGTTAGGTGATATCGGGGAAAAAGTTTCCAATTGTGATTTAGTAAATGTCACTTTGAAAGGTTTAGTGCAATATTATAAAGTCTTTATTTCAGCACTCTCTGCTAGACCAACAGCCCCTACTTTTAATGAATTGGTTAGAATTATTCTTCAAGAGGAAGGGAGAATGAAGAATTACGATTTGGACTCAAGTGGCTCAGATTTGGCATTGATTGCAAGAGGTAAAAGATAATACATAAATAAACCATGGGACAAAAACAAAGGAAAGTTTCAAGCAAAGCAAAAAGGTATGACACATCCTGATTCTTATGTTAAGAGAAATATTGAATGTGAATATTGTGGAAAACCCGGGAATCTTTCTAAATATTTTTATAGAAGAAAGAATCATGAGTCCAATCAAAGATATAAAAGGAATAATGAAATTTTTGTGCATAAAGACACTTCAATCAATGATGGATTTAAAAATCTTAAGTTGTTTATTTCTGAAGTTGCATTGTCTACTGAAATTGATGATGAGAATGCACGGTTCATAGATTCTAGTGCATCAACCCATATGTCCTATCATAAAGAATGGTATGATGGATATTATGAGAACATTGATAGCACACACATTTATTTAGGAGATAACAGATCACATAAGGTTCAGGGCTATGGAGTAATAAGTGAGAACTTACCTAATGGACAATTGAGACATATTCATGATGTGATGTATGTTCCTAGTATTAAAAATAATTTGATATCCTTTTCAACTATCATCGATAATGATTTAAAAGTGGAATTTGGTAAGTTGAGGTTTGTTGTAAAAGATTTCTAGGATCACTACAGGATTGTTTCCACAGGTACCAGAGTTGGTGGATTGTATAGTTAGATGTGAAAATGAACCATCATGTTGCATTGGCATCCACAACAATGTCAACATAAGAGTTATGGCACCACAGGTATGGGCACCTCAATTACAACGATTTGATATTATTGCAAAGAAAAAAAATGGTATAAGGTATTCCTGTAATGAAGAATGATCATTTCCAATGTGAGGCACATGCACTTGGTATGCAACATAGAGAGGATTTTCTCATACATACAAAGAAAAGACAAACTGATATACTTTAATTAATTCATACTGATGTATGCGGATCTGTGCAAACTAGGTCACTTGGTGGTGCTTCGTACTTTATTATTTTTGTTGATGATAGATCTAGATATACTTGGGCCTATTTCATAAGAAGAAAAAGTGATGTATTTGAGTATTTTAAAGAATTCAAAACTATGACCGAAAAAAAGATAGGCAAATGTATTAAAATTCTCAAATCTGATTAGGGTGGTGAATATACATCAAGAGAATTTAAAAGTTATTGTAAATTTAATGGGATCCAACAACAATTTACAGTACCTCATACACCTCAACAAAATGGTGTCGCTGAGAGAAGGAACAAAAAACTGGTGGAGTGTTCTTGCAGTATGCTTCAAGGTAAAAACATTTCTAATGGTTTTTGGGAAGAAGCCATTAATACTGTTGATTATTTAAAGAATCGAAGTCCAATTAAGAAATTAGATTTTAAAACTCCTTTTGAGGTTTTTCATGGTTATAAACCTGATGTCAGTCACTTAAGAGTGTTTGGATCCACTGTCTTTGCACATATTCCTAAGGATGAGAGAATAAAACTTGATGCAAAATCAATCAAGTGTGTTTTTATTGGGAATTGTACTGATAAAAAACATACAAATTGTTTGATCCCAGTACTCATAAATTGTTTACAAGTAGAGATGTGGTGTTTCATGAGAATGAAAATAGAGGTGATAAAATGAATGATGTTGATGCTTGACATATTTCTAATGATAATAATGATCATATCAAAATATATATGCAATTGTTAAACAAGAACAAGAATAGGTACAGGTTCAAGAACAGAATGAAAGCAGTATGGACACTTCAAGCAGTCATGATACGTCAAGTGGAAAAGAGTCACCATAGAGAAGGAGAAGAGATGAAAGTAGTGTAGGACCAAGGAGGTCATCATGACAAACTCATCCACCTATAAGCTTTAAATATTATTCATCGACGTCACATGTAATGAATGTTGTAGAACTTGTAAGTTATGACCAAGCTAAAGAACATGAAGAGTGGATAAATTCTATGAATGAAGAATATGACTCTCTTATGAAAAATCACACATAGGAATTAGTAGAATTTCTTGAAAACAAAGTACCTATTTGTAATACCCATGTTTCCCCAACTTGTAATTAATCATTAATTAATATCACCATGTTATGGCATGGGAACAATGTAAATGTATTATTTATATTGCAAATGACTGACTCTGGGGGTAAAGCCTTGAAGTACTGACTATGATATCACTAGAGGAAAGAATAGGGAAATTGTGGAGAGAGTTCATTAGTTCAAATGACCCTAATTCCCTTTGCTGAGATAATAAGCCTCATCTAGATCCTAAGGAGAGGAATAAGTTAATGAAGGAAGGACTGGTGGTTGGATAATAAACCACCCCCATTAATGGAAGAATGGTCTGGCTGAGGAGATAGGAGGTTGTTAGCTCGAAGTACCATAGATTCTTGTAGACCTAGGATGACCTAAGTTTCCTTCTGATAGAAGGAACATGATAGGTCAAGAACCATCCTAGGAAAGGCATGAAAGGGGGGAGAACACACGGGCATACAGTGGAGAAGGAGGTGTGCGTGTGAGGCTCTGTAGAGATCAGGAGAGACACCAGACAAGAGTGCATGCACAGAGGGGAATGTACGACCTGGATATGCAGAAGGAAAGATAAAGGTCATGAGTTTGATGCTGAGGAAGCATCTGATAAACCTCGTAGGTTGCTATGAAAAAGAGAGGATCTCTGAGAAATGGTATAAATTTCCATGGTGATATCATGGCTTGGCATGGGGATAGCCAAAGCGTTGAGAATGAATGCCTCTGAGCCTATGGTTGGGTTGAAAGGAGAACACCCAAATTCGGTTGGTTGGCTGCAAATTGTAATAGATAAGTATTTCTTTTACCCTACACACTTGAATTGAAATGCATTATCGAATGTCTATGTCTATGAATAAGATTTGTAGTGTTTGATTCGTAAAGAAAATGCTTAATTTTCTTCTGTAAATTGTTTCCTTTGAATGGTTATAAGATGAGTAGTGTGGCCTCTAGGATGGTTGGGAAATCCTCAAGGTATTCTTCCCAGGAATCAAATTCATAGTACTAGAGTCAAGACAGACTCCACAGGACTACTAAAGTCTTGTTGATCCTTCAAAGGTGCTTTTCCCTGTGTTAGAACCTAAGGTTTGTGAGTGGAGGGAACTTCTTTCAAACCAATAGATTAAGATACCACATGATTGTTCCAATGACATTAACCAAATATCAGTTAAGAGTAGAGCTTACAACCTGAGACTCATTAGATGGTCCATACGACCAAGGTCTGGGAACCTTGCACTAGCTTAAAGGAGATAAGACTTTCTGGCTTTGGAAATCCATGAGTTCGTAGCTCCGGGGTGTTGCGACCTTAACCAAATCATGGCCAAGAGGTATGACTATAGCCTTTGGGGCTTGAAAAAGATCCATATAAACAAGGCCTAGGAAACTTGGATTAAGTTCTGAGGGTGCTAAGTGTTTGGGAGTCCGGGAGACTGGAGCCCCAGGGAGTTAAGTATTGCAAAGACCAAATTGCATCAAAGATGAATTGTTGAGTCGGTGGTTTGCGGTGGACCAAAAAATGGGGGTCATTTACTCATTGTCGTGGGACTTGTCCCCATGCTACACCTCGATCTCCTTACTGGTCATGAAGCGACGCGGGCCATAGATCTAAGGACACTCAGGAATTTCCTTGACCATTATATCTATGCCAAGGTCAGTTCGACATGGACCACTTCGAGAAGAACAAAGGTGTTGCATCTCCAAAACTATTAAATGTCAAATTTACAAAGTAACATGTCTCATCGATATTTAGATCCTTCAATATCCTCCTCGACCATCGATCTGGGGACTTCATTGATAACCCCTCTTATTCGTCCATCAACTAGGATGTGTGTCCACAGATCGAGTATGTCCAGGAGGTTTTGACCTGATGGTGAATGTGCACTTCGTCGGAGCCCCAAAAGGCTAGTCCATCCCAACTGTCCATCTTTAAGGACACATGTCGCTAGATCTGGTAGTTTAGAGAGTTGGCACTCTAGAAGAACTTGGTCGAGAGTCTTCAAGGCATGAAGATTCTCGAAGTCATGAACGACAGAGTAAATCTCAGCCATTGACAGGAAGGGGATGCATGGCGCCAGATCCTTGAGTCTGAAGACTTGACACTTCTGGGGATTTGAAGTGTGGTGTGTTGATAAGTTCCAAATCCCGAAGTGATCTGAGGACGCTTCAGGACTTTCCTTTGTTGTAGAAAAATCTCCTTGCAGACAGGTAGATTGCCTCGAAGAGCTAGACCCTAACTATAAGACAGAATGTGCTTAACATGGAAACTGACTTCCTTTCAAATCTATACAAACTAATACATGAGAAGGAAGGAGAATAGAAGTACCTCTTTATCGACGTTTGTCCCTACATGCTCTGAGTTAAGCTCCAAACTCTCGCTCCGCGACAAGTCCTGTAGACAAACAAAGTACAACCACTTCCTACTCTATTGATATTAGCTTGAAAATAGATCTATCTATCAACGATAAGTTCATGTAATATCAGACACAAACTAGAAATAAACAGGCCAAGCAAATTATATTAATGAGGACAAAACATTGCTTACAACCATAGATGAATTGCAGCAGCTCTGCCAAGTCCTCCTTGTCTACCCCTTGCTCAAAAGATCCATGATCCGAATGATGATAGCTTCATTGATTGCTCCCTATGAGATCATAGGTCTCTTGCCTCCAAAATATCTTTGTTCCAGCACCACTTATGAGATCATAAGTTTGGTGCGATTCTCCTTTTTTAGTCCCCTTTCACCATTAGAAAGCTTGCTTATATAGCCTTGGAGAGGCTCAACAACTTGAGATATCCTTGGGGAAGGTGAGGATTTTCCTCCTTCAGTTGAGGATCTGCCCTAAGATCATGGACGGACTAGGGATTCGATCTCAACTGCCTTCCAAGAATTAAAATATCCTTCCCCCATTCATCTCAACAACTTAACCGCTGCCTAGAATAGGTAGCACTCCCTCAAAAGGGCCATCAGAGCATTGTAGCGCTCCCTAGTAGGCTTTACAGTGGCTCCAGCGCTCTCAAAATCGATAGCGCTCCCTCAAAAGGGCCATGGGAGCTTTATAACGCTCCCAAATAGTGTAAGGGGGAGCGTCGGCGCTCCCAGAAGAGGTATAGGGGAGCACTCTCCTTCAAAAGATCAGTTTTTGAGGTGCTTTCAGATGGAAAAAGGTTTGTAAGCCTGCTGACTCATTTCTCCTCTTCCAAATAAAATGTTTGAGTTGTTTCAAGTGTCCTTCTCATGTCATTATAGGCATGACACAGGCATCATGGCAGTATGCTTCCCTAACACTTGCGACACTTTTGAGCAACATGCAACACTTGCGACCTTGTGAGCAAAATGAAACACTTGCAACCTTTGTAATGACGACACTTGCGACACTATCAAAGTGAGTATTTTTTATGTGTAATAGATTGCCCCCCAAAGTATGAAGTTAGAAGACAGGAACTGATAACTGAAATTCTTTGTAGACTTTCAAGCAAGGGTATAGACGCAGAGAACTTAACAAAAGCTGCACACAAACATCCAACAAATATTATGACATGTTCAAACCCAAGGAAGGCATACCTATGCTTGGGTGATCAAGACTTGTAAGATATGGCCGCCATAAAATACACTGCAGATCCATAATTGTATTGATAAAAAGGTATAGCCATTGAAAATACACTATGGATCTATACTCTTATGACATGAACTGATCGTAGCCATGAAGAATACACACTGGATCTATGAGATGACAAGACATAGCCACGACCAATACAAAGTGGATCTATGTAACAATATATGTGTCATTGTTCAAAAGAAACTCCATCGCAACCTGGGCAAAGTATATATCAAAGTGATCACTCAACCCAAGGTCTTCTTACCGATCCCGATGTAGTACGAATATAACCATGTGAATAGAGGTCCTTATGTTGAACATGGTAGAAACCGCTTGATTACTGGTCAATGATGTAAACCGTTAGCAAGTGCAAGGGAGATCACCATTAATGTCAATGATTCCCAAGGTACTCTAGTACATTCCAACGAATGTGAATGGATGAGATGGAGTCGAACATCCGTGGAATCATCCGATCAGAGGTCAGTGATGTAAACCTATGGTCGAATGTGGGGAGGCCTACCATTGAGGCATGCACGTCCCAAAGTACTAACTAGTTTCTAAGCTTAATTCCCAGATAATGTGTTGAGGTCGACAAGAATAAGCTCGTCGAAGGAGGGCCTTGATGTATCCCCCATCAACGACACGAAACAGACATAGAGATGTAATTGGTAGATCAAACGAACATGGACTGACATGGGTTTTGAGACAAGATATTTGGGATGGCTGACTGTAGAGGCGGATACTTCCCTTGAAAACTAAGGCACAACAGTAGAAACATGACATGGACCAAAACTTGATGATGCAGTGGATGTTGTGACTTGTGTCAAATGACCCAAAGGAGTGAAAGAAACTCAAGGGATTGGCTCAGTGCATAGGTTCAATAGGTTATAATGCGTGCATATGACAAAGTGTCGTGTTCAAGGGTGACTCTAAGAGTTACGTGGTAATGTTCTCACAAAACTGCTTGGCTTGCTTCTTTCAAATTTTCCCCCATCCAGATAGACGAGTACCTCTTTTTGATTTAATGAGCTTGAGGAGGACAACACATGCTCGATATAACTCACCTTTAGTAAGTTCCTCTTCCTTTGTTTAACGAATTGGAAGAAGTAAGAGTTCGGTCCCGTATGGGCTTGTCGATGTGTGTTTTAACGAGTCCAAAGACAGAAAACTCGAAGGTTTTTCGGGATTATAGAGTTTGGAAAAACACTTAAAAGAGAACTCTCTTAGTTCCTTTTTTGTACAGTAGTCCAACGAGACCAAAAAAGAGATAAAATATTGCTCGAAAGACGCCCTTTCGAACCTTTTAACGAGCGTGAAAGGAAGCAAGATCACTTGACAATCTTTTCATATTTAGAGAGTCTGAAAAGAATTTAAATATGACTCTAGGGGGGTTCCTTTTTTGTGTGTTCTTGTATCCATACGGGTCCGAAAAAGAGATAAAATTTTACCCGGTGCATTCTCATGTATTTACGAGCAAGAAAAAGAACAAAGACTAAGCTCGGTATGCCCCAAGATTGAAAGCTAGTGGATTAGCTCCAGAATGATCATCAAAGGCTGGAGACATGCCCCCCAAGCTTCAATTCATTCACCGACTTTGAGGTTGTCACCAATTTTTGTGCTAGATGGAGAAAAAGGATACAGGTGAATGAAATGAAGGTTCAAAAATGAGACCTAACGAAAGACTCGACTCGACATCTACGAGATCTGGCGAAAGACTCATCTTGAAGGGAGAGGTGATTGTTTCATTTTTCAATGAGCTTGACACAGGAAAAGAACTATGCTCAAGGTTCCAGGTTCAATCCCCAGATTGTTGTTTCATTTTTTAACGAGCTTGCTACAGAGAAGAAAACTATGCTCAAAGCCTCTGTTTCATTTTTTAATGAGCTTGCCACAGAGAAGAGAAACTATGCTCGTGGTTTCGTCCAAATCATGGCTTCCAAGAGGATAATGCTCTGGAAGGGTACCAAGTCAATGGATAAAACATGGTCATGGCCTCCAGGAGATCTTTGTTGTATGGAGGATAATCACTCGAGAAAGGACACATGTTGAGGGTCGTGATAGGAGTAAGGAGATCAGGCTCCAATAATCCTACCGAAGAGATCACCATGTCAACTACCGGATCCAAATCATCAGAAGTTGAGGTCATGGGAGACAACACCACATAATTGACATGCGGCAGGGTTGTTACTGTCTTCATATAAGAACCACTTAGGGAGGTAACCCAGTCGGGGATGATGAATGAAAGTTGATCAATAGTCACAATTCTTCCACCGTGAGGGAAAGATATCACACGGAAAAGGGTGGATACAAGAGCTTTCATAGCATACACATAATCCTTCCCAAGGAGTAAAGTGAAATCCAAGGGGTCTCGGACTACCATGACATCGATAAAGACAGTTTTCCCTCCCAAAGTTACAGGAAACTAAGGAAGGATTCCTAAAGGTTGACTAGTTCTTCTGTTAAAAGCTAACAGATTCTGTGTAACCGGTGCAAGCTGCGGACAACCCAAAGCGTACCAAGCAATAGAAGACAAAATACTAATGGACGCACCTTCATCTATCAGCATTTGAGGAACGTCCCAACCACGAACCTGTACTGTAATATAGAAATGAATGTGAGAGGGAAGACGAGGTCTAGTTACCGCACCCCAATAAAAAAGGATGGCTTCAGTACTTGGAGGGGGTTTCGCAAGAGAAGGAGGAATGCCCCTCGGTACGGTAGAGTTTGTATTAACAAGAAAAACATGGGAAGTATCGGGTTTACTCTCTAGAAGGAGAGTAGGATCGACCGATGATTGGATTAGATCAACCAATGGTGGACTTGGATAGACCACTTTAGCACTCTTTAGAGGAAGAGTGGGACTGACCGAGGAAGGGACTGGATCAGCCACTTTGACATTCCTTAATGGAGTAATGGGATCGACCGATGGTGAAACTGGATCGACCACTTTGGCACTCTTAAGAGGAAGAGTGGGACTAACCGAGGAAGGGACTAGATCAGTCGCTTGGGCACTCATCAAAGGAGGATTGGGATTGACCGATGGTAGAACCAAATTGACCACTTGAGTTTCATTCTCCAAGGGAAGAATGGGGTCGGCGGGTGGAAATGGATCGACCACTTTGGTGTCACTCTCTAACGGGAGAGTGGGATCGACTGAGGATGAAAATAGATCGACCACTTTGGTGTCACTCTTTTGATGAAGAGCGGGGCTGATTGATGACAGAACTGAATCAGCTACTTGGGTTCGTGGTTCAATCGAGGAGGAAACTAGATTGACCACCTGATCAACCGAACTGACTGGGGATGGAACCAGATTGACCAATCCATCAACCAACGATGGGTCAGAGGAAATATTACGATAACCTTTCGGAAGTTGAAGTTTTTCCAAAAGAGAAGAATCCTCATCCATACGAGGACAAAGGTGAGAGTAATGATTACCTTTACATAACATGCAAGGGAACTTGACAATTTTCTTCTTCTTACCAACCTGAACATCACTAGTTGACAGGGTATCATCGACATGACCGACAGAGGCCGATGACATGGAGGACCACATTTCTAAGACCTAGGTAAGACCGAGGCAATCCCTAAGAAAGTGGTCACCCTTACAAATGCTGCGAGGGAATTTGGGTTTTGGATTCTTCATTTTAATCGACCTCATCAACACTCCCAGTACTATTAATAGTAACTAGTTTCTTAGAGCCAACATCTGATGTTGTTGGGGCCTTTGTCCTTTTCGAGTTCTTCTTCTTCTTCTCTTTTCGTTTCTTCTTCTTCTGATCAACCTGTCTACTTGCTTTAGAGCTTTCACTAGGCGAAGAAGGAGAAATGGAAGGAGACTTGATGGGCGAAGAAGGCGAAAATTCGACATGAGGTTGATGTGTGGGTGGCATATTGATATCCAAAGTATTAGGTGCAACTGAAACATTGGGAGGATTCGGGATCACCGGAGTGGGGAACAACCAAACTGGTAATCCAATAGTGAGTCCTGGAAGACTCAGTGTGGCAACATATGGAGGACCAAAGTTTCCAAATGAAGGAAAGGTATAAGGTTCCCTAGGAGAAGGGGTTCCTCCATCGGTACTCCCATGATTCGATGCCATTATCACTAACTCGACCTAAGGTCCACTAAGTAAAACAAACAACACACACTACGAATATGAGAAGCAATCAATCAAACAAACCTTCCTATGATGAAACCACTAGTTGGTGATGAAATCCAACATCGCGAGATAAAAATAGGAAGGGGTGGGGATAGAGCGGGTGGATCAGTTACGTTGGTGACCTGCTTAACAGACTTATGCCTTCGTGCAAGCTTCCACGCAGTAATTGTGGATTTACCCTCCAAGGAGCCCGAGTGATTTTGACCAACGTCTGTTCCAGGTACAGTGAGACTAACCTTCACCGTCACCTTGTGTGAGACCCTAAAGATTATGGCTACTAAGGTCACCAACTCGTAGTCATCCCCTGGGCGAGTACAGTCGACAGTCCAATTGGAACGTATGGGCAGGATAACAAGTCCGAAATCAACTTGAAAGGCTTCCACTCAACATTGTGGGTATACCTTCCAGTGACCCCCAATATACAATCCAACCACTACAAATAGTTGAATCATGGAGGGATAATCTCCGTAACTCACCCGAATGTGACCTCGTGTGTAACCCCTGTGTGAGAGGGGGATCCCAGGAAGACTAATACGACAATTGGATTTAACTCTCCCTACCGCAAGATACTAAGTTTGTTTGATAGCTTTGGAAAGTTATCCTTTCAACCTATTACAAATCCCTACACCTTAAACTAATGTAGGTTTGTTAACAAAGATGTAAAAAGTCTGATAAATTTTAGTTAAGTGTTGATTTTAATGGCTATTGTTTACTCAGAGGGTGTACGAAAGTGAAACTAATGGAATGATGACTTGATTCCCAAAAATATGCATGAAATATGATAAGCAATCATTTCTTTTCAATGAATACCTATTTAAGGGAAAGAGGAAGAGTCATTTTCACTATCAAACACTTGATAAGGAATGCCCCCAATCAATTTTTTTTTCAATCAAATCCAATATGATGCTACAAGATTTCAAAAATGCAAACTAATATGAAAAATAATCATTAAGATGTACTTTTGTCATTTTCATGTGAATGATGATCAATTCAATGAAAAACTTGTCCTGCCAACTACCCTTTCAGATCAAGGAGATTCAGACAAGAATATGCAAATTCCGCACAAACAACACACCCTCTCGTTGTGATCAAAACAAGAAGCGAAAGAAAAGAAACAATCAAAGAGAAATAAAAAACTTCACACCAAAAGAAATTTCGAAGAACAGTTATCTTAACTAAAACCAAATGAAAAGATCCATAGGCCTCTGTTGACCTTCACTAGAGTTTTTCGCTTAGTCAAAAAGGAGAGAAAGACAATGCATGGGTTTCAAACTCCAAACAGTAGAAAAACTCAACAACAATAGTGAAGAAGGCTACAAAATCCAAACAGCAAGATGTTTGTTCTTCAAAAAGATAGATGTCAAAGCTGGAAAGGAAGAAGCATTGACTCACAAGGTGACTCAGCAAGAGAAACACAGAGGAAAAACCCTGAAAAAAAAAAACAATTCTGGAAGGTTTTTTGGCCAAAAGAGGGCTCGCGCTCTATTGTGAAGGACAAGGAGTGTTATAGCACTCAGTATAAGGCACTCAAGGAGCGCTGGCACTCTGTTAACACAGGGACAGGGGTGCCAGGTTCAAAAAGCTCCTGAAAGTGTCAAAAAATCCAAAAATTGCAGTTCAATCTTGACAATCAAGCTGAGTGTGATGGGGTAGGGAGTCAATCAGCTAGTGCAATTAGATAAATGGGGTGAACAAGGTATGAAGACAATCAGGTAAGACAAGGTATTATGAGGAAAAATTAAAACTAAAAGTTTGGGTTCGATTCTCCCCAGTGGAGTCACCAGTTTCTGTTGTAGGAAAATCTCCCTACAGACAGGTAGATTGCCTCAAAGAGCTAGACCCTAACTCTAAGACAGAAAGTTCTTAACATGGACACTGACTTCCTTTCAAATCTATACAAACTAATACATGAGAAGGAAGGAGAATAGAAGTACCTCTATATCGACATTTGTCCCTACACGCTCTGAGTTGAGCTCCAAACTCTCGCTCCTCGACAAGTCTTGTAGACAAACAAAGTACGACCACTTCCTACTGTATTGATATTAGCTTGAAAATAGATCTATATATCAATGATAAGTTCATGTAATATCATACACAAACTAGAAAGAAACAGGCCAAGCAAATTATATTAATGAGGACAAAACATTGCTTACAGCCATAGATGAATTGCAACAGCTCTACAAAGTCCTCCTTGTCTACCCCTTGCTCAAAAGATCCACGATCCGAATGATGATAGCTTCACTGATTGCTCCCTATAAGATCATAGGTCTCTTGCCTCCAAAATATCTCTGTTCCAGCACCACTTATGAGATCATAAGTTTGGTGTGATTCTCCTTTTTTAGTCCCCTTTCACCATTAGAAAGCTTGCTTATATAGCCTTGGAGAGGCTCAAAAACTTGAGATATCCTTGGGGAAGGTGAGGATTTTTCTCCTTCAGTTGAGGATCTACCCTAAGATCATGGATGGACTAGGGATTCGAGCTCAACTTCCATCCAAGAATGAAAAGATCCTTCCCCCATTCATCTCAACAACTTAACTGCTGCCTAGAATAGGTAGCACTCCCTCAAAAGGGCCATCAGAGCATTGTAGCACTCCCTAGTAGGCTTTAGGGTGGCTCCAACACTCTCAAAATCCATAGAACTCCCTCAAAAGGGCCAGGGGAGCCTTATAACACTCCCAAATAGTGTAAGGGGGAGCGTCGACGCTTCCAGAAGAGGTATAGGGGAGCGCTCTCCTTCAAAAGCTCAATTTTTGAGGTGCTTTCAGATGGCAAAAGGTTTGTAAGCCTGTTGACTCATTTCTCCTCTTCCAAATCAAATGTTTGAGGTGTTTCAAGTGTTCTTCTCATGTCTTTATAGGCACGACACAAGCATCATGGCAATATGCTTCCTTGACACTTGCGACACTTGTGAGCAACATGAAACACTTGCGACCTTGTGAAAAAAATGTGACACTTGCGACCTTTGTAATGACGACACTTGTGACACTATCAAAGTGAGTATTTTTGATGTGTAACATCCTTGAATATCATATTTGGGATGTGGTTAGTCTGATGTTGACCAACTCTAGAAGAAAATAAGAGTTTTCATCGCCAAAATCTCAAATGTCGAAGTTACAAATTAACGTGAGCTGTAGATTCATGGATCTACGTGGACGCACCTTGACCGTGAGATCTGAATGATGTTGGAAGGATTTTAGTATGGTGTGACATGGCAGGATGATGTCACTAGGGTGACCTAGAACCATGATCAATGAGTCATGTGTCACCTCCATTTGTGCATTTTGTAGACCCTATATGCCTATTGGAACATGACATGTGTCACCCCCTAATGAGGACCTATGTCACCCTTGGCCCTTGCCACGTGTTATCCCTAGCATTTGCCTATTTGGTCCAGGTGGTCGAAGCCATGTGGAAAGGTTTCAAAACATTGGGGTGTAGTGTCATAAAGGGACGTTCAATGTCGATCTCTGATTTTTAAACATCGAAATTTTCAACGTTGATCGTCGATTGTTGAATGCTGGAAAAGTGGCGTTCAATGTCAATTGATGATTGTTGAGCGTCAAAAAAGGGAAATTAAACGTCGATCGTTGATTGTCGAGCACCGAAAAAATGACGTTCAACAACGATCATCGATTTCCAAATGCCGAAATTTTCAACATCAACGTTAAACACCGAATGATGAAAAAGGGATGGTCAACGTCGATTGTTGAACACCGACGTTCAACGTAGAACACTAAACGTCGATTGTTGAATGGACAATGCCACGTGGAGAGATTTTGGGAGTTTGGGAAGTATGCATGTAGTAAGAAAAGGGGCGTTCAGCGCTGAATGTCGAAGACCCCGACTAATAACACCTGGATAACTTCGAGAGGTTATATCTTGCAAACCAGAGGTCGGATTAGAGCCGATAACAGTTGTTAGAAAGATACAGATGAGTAGAAGAGGATGAAAACCTCATCAAGATGTTTTGAGATGATTTGACTGAGAAAAAAAATGATGCCCCATGCCTATAAAGGGTATTTAGGGATCAAGTGTGTTACAAATTGGTATCAGAGCATGGCAACAAAACTTGGCATGCTTGGGATCATGCACGAGTCACATAAAAATATTATTAGAAAAACATTAAGGGACAAGGTGTACTACCCTACCCTATCTAGCAAAGCATGATTCAGGCACATACCTAGATAGGCTGGAGAATAGTCAAAAGGCTAGGCTAACATGAGCCTGCTGAGAGTACCACTGTCGTATGGAAGTTATCTACACAAGTTCATTGAAGGATGTAGATTAAAATTCGGTGGGGATTTTACCAATGAGATTGAATCATGCTAGTCTGTGGAAAATGAATCCTATCATTTCTTTGGGAAATGATAGTCGATCCTACAGGAGTGGGATTATGGTTATGGGCACTAATAACAAGACTTGGATGTGAATGGATTGAAAGGATCTGTAGTAGTAATAATTGTTTCTTTAATGAAGGATTAAACCTTGTATATGTGTATAATCCCTCACGATCAGAGGAATGAGTCTGGTGACCTTTCTCTGAAAAGGGAGAGCATG
>ML782001.1:28517-44233 GCA_009831015.1 Picea engelmannii
AACATGATTATGCCATTGAGGGCCACATGAGAACAATTGTGAACAATAATGAGTTAAATGATTTTAATGAAAGATGCATGTGAGCTGCAAAATATATCTATGGTAGATACACATAGGCTTATGATTATGCTTGTGGTTAAGTGCATCATAGATGTAAGTTAACAAAAAAAGGAATATGTGTGGATACATAATTCAGATGCATACCAAATATGCATGTTTATATTTCTTATGGAATATTTGGTAAACAACTGAAGCTAACTCAAGTTTGAGGCTATCACAGATAGTGAAGGATATGCAATAAGGAAGTTTCAAGTTGAAGGAGTTCCATGTGGAGGAATTATGTGAAGACTCTGTCAGGAGAACAAAGTCACAACCTTAATGACTGTTGAGAATTGAACAGTGGGCTACAATCCTATATATATATATATATATATATATATATATATATCTTGGATTACATTTTAAAACATCATGCATGAATGGAAGACTAACAAATGAATGTTGGCCATTATGATAATTGAATGGTAATGTACAAAATGCACAGGTTCATGATTCATTATGAACAAATTATTTTCTATTAAAGCATGTTGATGTATCCTGAGGGTTAGGGTGATCCTAACTAAGGATTCTCAAGGAAAAGAGAAGGAAGATAAAAATAAGAAGTAGATTGCATAAGAAAATAAGGAGAAAATGAGGAACACTTTTCTGACCCTGAGAACTCTGAATTGTTTAGTAGAGTTATAAAATTCAGAAGAGCAACTGTGGGAACAAGTACATATTGAAAAGGGAGAATGAATAAATAAACATATTTAAATGAATGGGATTGGTTAAGATGTGATAAGTAAATGAATTGAGGCCTTGGAAAGTAACTCAGTTGGACTGAAAGTCCAGGGCTTTGTAGAAGGAGTAGGACCCGAGAAGAGTTCCTTGACCCCTTCCTTGTCGGATATTGTATTCCTTTGGTATGAGAGATTGATTTACTAATAAAAGTAAATGTTTTGACACCATAGTGATGATTATTGTATGATTGTATAAACAATTGAGAATTTTAGTGTTTCACTCATGAAAAACATTGAGGATAACATGAAGAAGTGCGTAAGGATATGCTAGGACATGTCTGAAAATGTTTTGTTGATATGATACATGCATTTTCATTTTACATAAAAACTAATATATTTATGATGTATGACATGTGTATAAAGGAATTGGCGCTGTTGAGAAAGACAATTGCCAATGATGGGCAACCTCAAGAAAATGATGAATATGAGAAGGTTGTTATTAAAATATTGTTGAAGGGACTTTAAAAGTCCCCATAAATGATCCAGATTTTATGAGCAGAATGAAATGAATATAGATTATTAATAGGTGCTTAACACAAAATAATAGAGATACAATAAAACTGGTTTTCTATTCAATAACGAAATAAGCTGAAACTGTAAAATGCAGTGGAAACAAGCTTGTTGGAATGTTGGCGGCTTATCTCTGAGAAGAGATGTGACGGCAGTGTGCATTCGCAAGAAGCAGGTTACAATGAGGATTTAAAGGCCCTTTTACAATAAGAAAGAATTCCAAAAACCCTAGATATCCAGAAACCTAACCCTAGGAGATGAAGTCAAGTGGGCCCTGTTTGGGTAAGTTAGTACATCAACTTCCCGGGGTCATAACTTTTGCATACGATCTCCGTTTTAGGCGTGTGATATCCCATTGGAAAGTTATCATCAAGGAGATTCATTTTGGGGGAAAAATCATGCCTTTGTCTATCATTAAGGAGCTCGATCCCGAAAAACCTTCATTTAGGCCCTCAAAATGGCCCCGGAAGTTAAAACTGCTAAAAATAGTAAATTGCCAAAATTGTCAAAAAACTATTTTGAGCCAGTTGGAAAAGATGGGTGGCCACTGATATCCATCTGGATCAATCCTTCCTCCTTAGGAAGAAATGGTCTACATTGCGTTGAGGTCCCCCATCATATGAAGAAAGTTCTGCTGAATTTGGCCCCAAGTGAGCCACCTACATTGGTGCAGGAGATGCCCTGCTTTGACGACTCAATAAAGATGGATCCTTTGTTGTCAAGTGCCCTTGATCTGTCTATCCACAATCTGATCATTGGATGCTTGTTGTAGGCAGTCGGGGTGGAGCACTATTGGTGTCAGTTGTTCTACTACTTCTGAGGTGTCCAATAATGGTGGGAAATAAGGGCGAAGGAGATCCACGTTGAACATTGGGTGCAGACCAAGGAAAAGAGGAACATTGAGCTCAAAAGCATTATCCCCCATGGCCTTGGTGATAGTGTACAACCCATAACAGAGTGGGAGAAGCTTCCAATGGGGTCCTGTAAGGTGTTTTTTCTGCAAGTGCAACCAAACTTTGTCGCCCACATGAAACTTATGCGACACCCGATGTTGATCATGGAGTTGTTTTTACTTGTCATTGGACTTCTGTAGGATATCTTGAACCTGTTGGCAGATGTGTTGGATCTTCTCAATGAACCAGGTGGCTTTGTCAGCTTCAGTTGGAGTAGGAGATGGGTTGGTCGAGGTGATTGCAAGGGGAAGTGCAACATCTATGGGTCCTAATGGTTGGAATCCCAACCCCACTTGAAAGGGGTTGTGGCCGGTTGAGCTATGCAGGGATCAATTGTAGCTATGCTGGACATAGGGAAGGCTCTCATCCCATGTGCAAGGGTGCTTTGAATTATGCATGCGAAGAATATGCACAATCATTCGATTTACAAAATTAGTTTGGCCATTTGTCTAGGGGTGGAAGGTCATGGATTTGGTGAGCTTGGTGTCCAGCAGTGACCAGAGGCTTGACCAGAATGTGCTGAGAAATCGACTATCCCGATCTGAGACAATGGTTTGTGGGATTCCAAAATGTACCCAAACTTGTTCAAAGAAGAGCTTGGCAGTGGCCTCTGTTGTGATGCTCTTCTTGTAGGCAACCATAATCGCCATCTTAGAAAAGCGATCAACAACCACAAAAACACAGTCATTTTCCCTCTTGGTGGACGGGAGGCCTGACATGTAGTCCATTGATATGGTTTCCCATGTCCTGTCAGGAGTAGGAAGAGGGGTCTACAAGCCCTATTTCTTAGTGGTTGGTTTGTAAATAGCGCAGGCAGTGCAGGACCTGATATACTTACTACCCTCGTGTCGAAGCTTCGGCCAGTAGAAATGTTTCTGTAGCATCGCCACTATCTTTTCAACGCCGAAGTGTCCTGCCACCCGACTGTAGTGGGATTCCCAGATCAGCTTCATTCGCTCACTTGATGGAACACATATATGCCCCAAACGACACAACAACCCATCAGGAAGATGGAAATTATCGACAATGGCGTTTGCACCCAACATTTGGTAGGTGGTGGTGAAGTCAGGGTTTATCTCATAGAGTTGGGGCCATCCATATGTCTCATGGCCGCAAGAGTCTATCATCGTGGTGAGTGTCGTGACTGGCAGTCTGTTGAGGCAATCAATGACATGATTAGTGCTTCCTGTTTTATACTTGATGTTGAGTTGGAATTGCTGCAAGTATGTGAACCACTTTTGATGGCTGTCATTTTGCAATTTTCCCTGTGTCTGCATGAACTGCAGTGGCTTATGATCAGTGTGGATGACTATCTCCTTCCCAAGAATGTAATGTCTCCACTGGAGACATGCTTGCACAATGGAGTACATTTCTTTGTCGTAAGTAGGGTACTTACGGACAATATCTGACAGTGTCTCACTATGATAGGCCACAGGGTGGCCGTGCTGAGTGAGAATGGTGCCCAAAGGGATGTTGCAGGTCTGGTAGTGAAAGTATTGGGTCTCATCACAAGTGCTTCTTCAAATCATCGAACGCTTGTTGTTGGGACCGACCCCATGCAAATTTCTCCTTACTAACACCTCTGTTTATTTGGCTGAGGGCCCATGCAATATGGGAGAAACCCAACATGAACCTGTGGTAGAAATTGGCAAGGCCCAAGAAGGTTCGAAGCTCAGTGAGTGTTGTTGGGGATGGCCAGTCACGAATGACATGGATCTTGGCTGGATCCACATGTACGCCATGATGATCAATGATGTAGCCTAGGTAATGGACCCTATCCATGACGAAGGAGTGTTTTTCCAAGTTGGCGTATGGCTTGTGCCATCGCAGGGTGTGCGGAACCTATTGAATATGTTGCAAGTGTTCTGCCCAAGTCTTGCTGTAAATTAGAATGTCATCTAGATACACCACTACAAAAGTATTGATGAATGGTCGTAGGATATCGTCCATCATCCTCATGAAAGTGGATAGAGCATTTGTCAAACCAAAGGGCATGACCAACCATTCAAAAAGGCCTTCCTTTGACTTGAAGGTGGTATTCCATACATTTGTCTAATCTATCGGAACCTGGTGGTAGCCAGACCTCAGATCAATCATACTGAAGTATTTTCCCCCCATGAGTTGATCAACGAGGTCATCGATTTGGGGAATCAGGTACCAGTTTCTGACTATGATTTTATTCAGAGCTTGATAATCGATACAGAGTCGCCAGGTTCCATCTTTCTTTTGTACCATCACGATTGGGCTCCTGCAAGGTCATGAGCTGGGGTGGATGTGCCCCTTGTGGAGCAGTTCTTGGATATGTCGCTTGATCTCCTCATTCTCTAACAAAGAGTGATGATAGACTGGCCCACTAGGTAGCGGTGCATTGGGGGTCAGATCGATGGGGTGCTTGACCTGGCAGTGCAAAGGTACCCCTGTAGGTGAGGAGAAGATATCCAAGTATTATTCCATGACCTTATCTACTTTCTTCTGTTGTGTGGAGAGGTCAGCTGCAGAGACCCTAGATGTGGCTGTGATCTTTCACTTATTCTGAGAGCAAATCATGAAGAAGACAAAATTCCCCATCTGAGAGATGACCCTCCTGCATTGCTTAGCAGAGATCAAGGAAATATCACTAGGTGGGGTTGCCTCGGGTATCCTGTACAATTTCTTGTTCAAAGTAATAATAACACTACGAGGCCTAGACTCATATACAACATGGCATTTCCATAAATAAGGTTGGCCCAAAAGAACATCATAAACTTCGAGAGGAGAAACATCACACAATACCTCGTCTTTGAAGGGCTTGATGTCGTACGATAGTTGACACTGTTGGTTGACACGAAGATCTCTTCCTTGGCGGAGCCATCCAATGGTGTATGGTTGTGGGTAAAACATTGTTGGTAGGGCCAGACACTTGAAGACCTCTGCTGAGATGAGGTTCTTCTGGCTACCGCTATCAACAATGAAGTGCAGTAGGGTGAATTTTACCCACATCTGTGAATGGAAGAGGCACTCTCCTTCTTCTGGCTCGTCTGGTTCACCAGGCTCGAGCTTGGTGGTAGCAACGGTGGCACTGGGTTTCGCATCAATGATCCATCTTCCCCTTTCTGGTTCTGGATTAGAGTCATAATCTGCATCTGATTAAGAGGATTTCACTTCGGCCACCAGCGACTGCTTTGAGCGGCGGTCAGTAGTGTTATGCCAAGGGCTCTTATGGAAGTCGCACCACTTCCCAGTATCTTTCTTTGTCTTTCTGGTGTCCTTCTTTTCTTACGGCTTGGACTGGTTGTCCTGATACTGTCCATATTTTTTATGTCCTTTGTTTGGTGGGTTGGGGCTGCCCTTTTCTGGCTTTTGTTGTGAGGGGTTCCCAAGCCCAAATTGTCGCGTCTTTTGTTTGAGCTTCTGCTCAATTTTGACGACATATCGGTAGGTCGCGCCCAAGGATGAGATGTACAGAAATTCCATTTCATTCTAGAGGTATCTACGTAGAGAACCATGATACTTGAGCACCAGATGTCACTCTTAATCTTGGATACCCAACTTGGTGTGCAAGGTGTGGAAGATATTTGTGAAATCTGGCAGTGCTTGGTCTCTTTCTTACCGCAGTGTGGTCCATTTGGTATACAGGTCATCATAACTTCCGACAGGGTAGTATTGTTCCTTAATAGCATCCCTGAAGGATTCCCAGGTGGCCGTGACTGAAAATAATGAGGTTTCCTCTGTTTCCTTTTGCTCAGAGAAAGTTTCCCACCAATCTTTGACATGGGGAACGACTTTGAGGAGAGCAAAAGTAATCTTTTCTTTATTCGAAAAGTTATGGATAGAAAAATACCCTTCTAGTAGATTCAACCACTTGTCTACAACATTTGTGTCTATCTGACCTTCAAATATAGGAATATCGAAGTTTATTTGTACCTTCAAGGGGCAGCACCTCCGTTCAAAGAATATGCGTCGCCTATTGGTAGCCGCCGAAGGATTTGCGTGAAAGTATCCATCATCTTGTTCCTTTGTTGTGTGAGGGATTCCTCAATCAACAGTTTGAAAGGATATCCTGTCTCGTCATCTTTCTTTTTTCCTGCCATGGGAGGTCGCTTGGGCATGAGAGAGCTTCTTTCCTCAAGAGAAATAAGCTCAAGACCCAACTCTTTGTACTCCGAGCTCGTTGGGGACATGCATTAAGATGACAAGGAGAAGACCGCTCTGATACCACTGATACGGATTTTATGAGAAGAAAAAAATGAATACAGATTATTAACAGGTGCTTAACACAAAATAACAAAGATACAGCAAAACTGGTTTTCTATTCAATAACGAAATAAGCTGAAACTGTAAAATGCAGCGGAAACAAGCTTGTTGGAATGCTGGCGGCTTATCTCTGAGAAGAGATGTGACGACAACATGCATTTGCAAGAAGCATGTTACAATGAGGCTCTAAAGGAACTTTTACAATAATAAAGAATTCCAAAAACCCTAAACATCCAGAAACTCAACCCTAGGAGATGAAGTCAAGTGGGCCTCGTTTGGGTAAGTTAGTACATCAACTTCCCGGGATCGTAACTTTTGCCTACGATCTCCGTTTTAGGTGTGTGATAGCACATTGGAAAGGTATCATTGAGGAGATTCATTTTAGGGGATCAATCATGCCGTTGAATATCATTGAGGAGCTCGATCCTGAAGAACCTTCATTTAGGCCCTCAAAATGGCCGTGAAACTTAAAACTGCTAAAAATAGTAAATTGCCAAAAATGTCAGAAAACTGTTTTGAGCTAGCTGGAAAAGGTGGGTGGCCACCAATATCCATCTGGATCAATCCTTCCTCCTTAGGAAACAATGGTATCCATTTTTTTGAGGTCCCCCATCAGATGAAGAAATTTCTGCTGAATTTGGCCCTGGGTGAGCCACCTACCTTGGTGCAGGAGCTGCCCTGCTTTGACGACTCGATAAAGTTGGATCCTTTGTTGTTGAGTGCCCTTGATCTGTCTGTCCACAATATGATCATTGGATGCCTATTGTAGGTAGTCGGGGTTGAGCTCTATTGGTGTCAGTTGTTCTGCTACTTCTGAGGTGTCCAATAATTGTGGGAAATAAGGGCGAAGGAGATCCACATTGAACACTTGGTGCAGACCAAGGAAAAGAGGAATGTTGAGCTCAAAAGAATTATCCCCCATGGCCTTGGTGATAGTGTACAACCCATAACAGAGTGGGCAAAGCTTCCGATGGGGTCCTATAAGGCATTCTTTCTACAAGTGCAACCAAAATTTTTCGCCCACCTGAAACTTATGCAGCACCCGATATTGATCATGGTGGTGTTTGTACTTGTCATTGGAATTCTGTAGGATATCCTGAACCTGTTGGCAGATGTTCTAGATCTGCTCAATGAATCGGGTGGCGTTGTCAGCTTCAGTTGGAGTAGGATATGGGTTGGTCGAAGTGACTGCAAGGGAAAGTGCAACATATGTGGGTCCCAATGGTTGGAATCCCAACCCGACTTGAAAGGGGTTGTGGCCGGTTGAGCTATGCAGGGCTCGGTTGTAGCTATGTTGGACATAGGAAAGGATCTCATCCCATGTGCAAGGGTGATTTGAATTATACATGCGAAGGATATGCACAATCATTCGATTTACAACCTCGGTTTGGCCATCTTTCTAGGGGTGGAAGGTCGTGGATTTGGTGAGCTTGGTGTCCAGCAGTAACTAGAGGCTTGACCAGAATGTGCTGAGAAATTGAATATCCCGATCTAAGACAATGGTTTGTGGGATTCAAAAATGTACCCAAACTCATTCAAAGAAGAGATTAACAGTGGCCTCTATTGTGATTCTCTTCTTGCAGGCAACCAGAATTGCCATCTTAGAAAAGCGATCAACAACCACAAAAACACAATCATTTCCTTGCTTGGTGGACTGGAGGCCCGACATGTAGTCCATTGAGATGGATTCATATGGCCTGTCAAGAGTAGGAAGAGGGGTGTACAATCCCTGTTTCTTATCGGTTAGTTTGGCAATAGCATAGGCAGTGCAGGACCTGATATACTTACTAATATTAACCTCTTGTCGAAGTTTCGGTCAGTAGAAATGTTTATGTAGCATCGCCACTTTCTTTTCAAGGCCGAAGTGTCCTTCCACCCAACTGTAGTGGGATTCCCAGATCAGCTTCATTCTCTCACTCGATGGAACACAGATATGGCCCAGACGACACAACAACCCATCTTGAAGATGGAAATTATCGACAACGGTGTTTGCACCCAACATTTGGTAGGTGGTGGCGAAGTCAGGGTCTGTCTCATAGAGTTGGGGCCATCCAGATGTCTCATGGCTGCAAGAGTCTAGCACCGTGGTGAGTGTCACGACTGGCGGTCTGCTGAGGCAATCAACGACGTGATTGGTGCTTCCTTTTTTATACTTGATGTTGAGGTGGAATTGCTACAAGTATGTGGACCACTTTTGATGGCGGTCATTCTGTAATTTTACCTGCATCTGTATGAACTGTAGTGGCTTATGATCAGTGTGGATGATTGTCTCCTTCCCAAGAATGTAATGTCTCCACTGACGACATGCTTACACAATGGAATACATTTATTTTTCGTAAGTAGAGTACTTACGAATAGTATCTGACAGTGTCTCACTATGATAGGAGATGAAGTCAAGTGGGCCTCATTTTATACTTCTTTCATCAATATATTATATTATATTATATTATTATTTTACATTATATTATATTATATTCCCATTTCAAAGTGTCATTCCATTCCTTTAATAACTTTTGCATCATTTTGAGGGACCAATCTAATCATGTCCCTTCTTCATTTTTATTCAAGTCTCAAAAAGATGTTAGAAGTTCAAACTTTACTGCAATAAGTCTGATACTTGCAATAGCTATTTGGGCTCGGTGCATTTTCCCATGATCCATATTGATTGGATGTAACTTGCAAGCACCTAAGGTGTTTAGATTCCACGACGACCAAACAATTCCAATGATTTATTCATAACCAACCCAATTTGAAAGGGCTTTTTCCTTTGATCCGGGGAACCTTTAAAGCTACAGATTCCAAAGTCAATACAGCTTCATAACTTTTTTAAGACCACGGATCCATTTTTAACCTTATGTTTCTTAATCGCATAGGGTCACTTTCCTCACTTTTTAAGAATGTATATTCCTTTTAATACTCTATTTATTAAGCATGTATAGGATTTAGAATTAAATCATTTTTTTTCAAAATTAAAATATTTAAATAAATGTCATTTATTATTATTAATCTGATAGTATATGGTAATATTTTTTTGTTTATAACTATGTCAAAAATACATGTTACATATCTTATCAAATTGAGTTGTAAGAGATTTTTTTTTTTTAAGCTTTTGTGTTTTTTAATTTTCTTTTGGGTTAAAGAATAGAGATTCAAAGTATCTATTATACCAAAGACATTCAAGTTTGCAAGTGGTTGATATTAGCATACCAACTATTCAATGTGAGATATTACAATATTATAAAATTATATCATAAGCTACAACATTAGCATACCAAGTATTTAATGTGAGGTATTACAATATTATAAAAATATATTATAACACCAAGTATTCAATGTGAGTATTACAATATTATAAAAATATATTATAAGCTATCGAAGAATCTTTTTGGCAAGTAGTTGTTGTTGTGGTATTTATACTACTAAAGTTGCCTAGGACTTCCACTTAAACTTAATTTTAAAAACAAGCATGCACACTAGCACTAGCAAATGACAATTATTGACGTGAGATATTACAATGTGTTAGAAGCATTTCACAAGTTACCAATTTAATGGTAGACCAAATTCACTCATGACTTGCACTTTGTGTAATCTAGAAATATAAGAACTAGCACTAACAATAGTGCAAGCAATCCACAAGGGGCAAACATGTGGTTAGGAAGACTTAAACCTTACTTTTACCAATCTAGAAATAACCCTTTGACACCTCCCTTTCTCTCGATGCAATCAAGTTTTTAATCATTCTACCATTCTAATCACTCATGAATTAGAGTGGTAGACTGAATTCACTTAGAACATGCACTTCGTGTAATCTAGAAATATAAGCACTAACACTAACAATAGCACAAGTAGTCCACAAGGGGAAAACATGTGGTTGGGAAGACTTGAACCTTACTTTTACCAATCTAGCAATAACCCTTTGACACCTCCCTTTCTCTCGATGCAATCAAGTTTTTAATTTATACCAATAATACTAAATATATTACAAAATTGGCATGTTCTTGAGTTTTCCATGTTGAGGTTTTGATTTGGCCTCCTTTATTAGTGGTACAAGAAAATAACCTGCATTGTCCTCCATCAGTCTAAGCCATGCGTAACTCTTGTAGTTCTATGTGAGGCCATTCTCATCCTAGTAAACCCTAGCATTTTCCCTCAACTCAAGTTTCCTTATGTTGTTCCTCCCCACTACCTTCTCATTGGAGTCCAAGCTCCTAGTTGAACATGTCCTTCAATGTGGATCATATAGAATGCATGGAAATCGGGTGTGCATGTTTGAAGTAACCACATCTCTTCTTGTCCACCTTGTATCTACAACTTGACACCACATAAATAGCATCATAGATCAATGTTATGTTTTTGCAAGTTCTAAATAGAATCAAATTATTTCAGCACACTTTTATTTGTTAACATGTTTATCTAAATTGATCGGTAAATTCCTCTTCATGAGAGACCAAGGTTTCTCTTTATACACCATATCTTTGAAAAGGTAATATAACCAAACTTAGTGCATGGTAGTAGTTTATGTCAAATTTAATGAATCCATAATATGGGTAGCCAACAGAAATAGACCCATCATAGGAAAGCCATTTTTAAATCTAGGACTCGATTCAACAAAATTAATTCTACAAGACACAAAAGGGTCTCTGGCATGGTATGCTAATGTTAGTCAAATAAATTGTTCAAAAGTCATGGATTTAGACAATCTCATGTTGCAAGACACTAAAAATGTGACAATTTGGGCAAGTTTTGATTGCTCAACTATTACAAATGTTCAAGTAGGGTATCTAGGTTCATGTAAAGTTCTGATCTCAAGAAAATCCGTGATTGAATTATCAAAGACCCATACATGTTGAGAATGGAATTAGGGGGCATTGATCTCTGCACAAATTTTCCATTGTCTCTTCCTTTTGGGGTATGGACATACAATCTATTGGGCATTGACTCATTAAGTTATCTTATCTCCACCTTGCATTATGCCTACAATAACATGATCTTGTGTTATGGGTTGAAAGGTGAAAGCATAAATCTAGAGAAATTTTTCAACATAAGCATTGAATGCATGAAAGAAACATAGGTTCAAGCACTCAAACTGAGACAGATTGTCATCGGTGCTCATCATATGATGGATTTATTTCATTTTTTTAAATTGGACAAGATGGGAATGTGAGAACATATGTTCAAGTAGAGATTCGATTGGCATTTGATTGAGAGATGTTGAAAATATACTTTCAGGATGTATACAAGGTTCCTAATATCCGTTGATCCCTTGGAATTTGTAACTTAGGAGGTAATTGCAGTTGCAAGGATGATGCCATATTTGATAAGTTTCAATATAATATCATATGTAGTCCAAGGAAGAATCCCATATGCAAGGCATGCAACCATTTCCTCGATATTGATGGGGTTGATTATTTTTCAAATGGGTTGATCCAAGTGGATATCAACGGACACCCACCTCTTTCACTGACTCGACGATTCTTTATCTTCTTGGAAATTTTCCTACAGTTGTTTGGGTCCCAAATTTTCAGGGTTGTTTTGAGGCCCTAAACAATGTTTTTGGACATTCAAGGGGCCAAGGATTTCCATGGAATTCCTTGGTCCCAACCAAAAGTTGCAATCCTCGGAAAGTTCTTTCCAACAAGCTATCGTGCACCCCAAATGAAGATTATATGAAAATTTTGCACCCTGAGAAAGTTGACGTATCAACAAATTGCCTCAGGGCCCGCAATACGTTTGGTGTTTCATATTCCAGGGTTAGGGTTTTGATGTTTCGGGTTTTTTCCTCTTTGTATTTTAGGAAACATGATAAAAGGCCCCTTTCGACCTCATTGTAATCATATTTTTTCGAATGAGTGTAGTTGGCATCTCTTTCTCTACAGAGATAAGCTACCACCATTCTAGCTAGTTTTTGTTCTACAATATTCTACTATTTTATTCATTAATAGAATTTGGGTTTCATAGTATTGTTGTACTCTCTATATTTTTGTGTGTGTTCCATTTCGTTCTCAATATAATCTATATCAGTGGAATCATAGCAATCTGCTCCTTGTTATTTCTCAGTGCATGTCCCCAACGAGGTTAGGTTGTAGAGAGTTGGGTCTTGAGATAGTTTCACTAGGGGACGACGACTCTCCCCAACCCAAACAACCTCCCATGGTGGAAGAAAAGAGAGATGAAAGAGTAGGATATCCTTTCAATATGTGTCTCGAGGAATCCCTTGCACGACAGAGGAACTAGATGATGGACAACTTCTCCCAAATCCTTCGACGACTGTTGACGGTGGATGAGGAAACTTCAAAAAGAATCTATTTCTGAGGTGTGACACCCTTCAAGGTACAAGTTAACTTTGATATCCCTTTATTTGAAGGATAAATAGGTGCAAATGCTTTGAAGAAATGGTTAAATATGTTAGAAGGTTATTAATCTATTCAAAAAATTTCCGATACTGAAAAGATCACATTCGTGCTCCTTAAATCCCTTCCCCATGTCAAATATTGGTGGGAAAATTACTAGGAGAGACATAGTGAATATGAGTCTATGAAATTCAGGAGAGGACCCACTTGAGTGGCCTTTGTTGATTCCCTCAAAAATGAATTCTACCTTGTTTGAAACTATGATGACTGGTACACAAGATGGACGAATCTACATCATGAGAGAGGCCAAATGGTGCTGGATTACACCAACACCTTCCATACCTTTCACTCAAATATGGGTATCAGATACTTTGAGCGACACTTGGTTTTGAGGTACCGCACTGGAATACACAAGTATATCCAAACAAATATGGATTTTTTGTACATTTCCTCAGTAGGAGTTGCTTATTGATATGCTGTCAAAATTGAACATAAATTTAAGTAAAATAATAAGAGGGATTTCGGGTCTACAAATTTGTAACAACAAAAGTATGATAACTGCAGGCCAAACTCATAGAACAAGGGGTCGAGCAAGGAAATCCAACCTCAAGACAACAAATCCAAGATGAAGGCAAAGAAGGGTAATGGGAAGACAAATAAGGACAATGGAAAGTGGTGTGATTTCCACAAAATCCCCTGGCACAACACAAGTTAATGTTTCTAGAAATAGTAATTGTTGGTTGAGCTTAAAGAAAAGGAGTCAGACCCTGACTCAAAACAAGGAAAATGGATCATCAATGTAGAACCCAATATTATCATCGAAATTACAAATATCCAACCAGACGAGTTAGAGGAGCTCTAGGAGAGGGAGTGCCTCTTCCATTCACATATGTGGGTGAAGGGGACCCCACTACATTTCGTTGTCGACAGCGAGAGACAAAATAATTTGATCTCAATTGAGTTTGTCAAGAGACTGAAGTTAGCAATAATACCAAACCCTCAACCATACTGTAGTGTATCTAGGGAGAATGACATGGTGTACTTAGGGAGGTACCCAATGAGAATAATAGTATATAAGTATTGTTATGTATAAAGGCCACTTTTAACAAACAAGGCCTAGTGTGAATGCAATAAATGTAAGAGGACTTACTAGAAGGTTTTGCTTCTAGAAGGTTCCTCTTCTAGAATGTTCTTAGGTAATTTGTATCACTATATAAATGGGCTCAAGCAATGTAATGAGAAATTTGATAAGTATTGTATTTGGAGCATGTATCTCATTAGGAGGTTCCCCCCTCGAAGAGGCAAGTGATCAGGAGTGGATCGCTTCCATAATAGGATCTATTGTACCTATAATAATAAAGTGTGAGTTTTCTATATTGTTCTTGGATATATTGTGTTGTTTCTATATTCATATCTAAATAACTTAACAAGTGGCATCAAAGAACTTTCTTCGGCCACAAAAAGGGATTTTTTTTCTATTTTGCAGATTTTTTTCCAGAAGAAAAAAAAAGAGGGTCGTGACACTTTGGACAATTCCTGTAGCTTTATATGAAAAATTTGTAGAAAATGGTTATACATATGAGTTCCTATTTGAAAAACAAATAATTTAAAAAAAAATCATCTGAAACAGAGTTCGAGAATTGAAGTTATCATCATTTTAAAGTCTATAACTTTTTCAGGGTTTTTCCATGGACAACTGTGCAATTTTGTTGATTTTTGTAGCAATTGGTGCCAATTTTTTTCCAAAAAAATTGCAGATCTAGGTTCCTCCTAAAAAATTACCTCATTTCAAAAAACAAAATGTATGAATCAAAGCTCCGTAAGTGAATATAAGTATTTAAGTTGATCTGCCGAACTTTACTAGGAAAATAGGGAACTGAGACAACAGTTAGCAGAAAAGGCCCTTGAAGTGTCAGAATCACAAGGATGTGAAGGAAACATGATGTGGCTCAAGAGATAGCTCAGAGAGGTGATAGATACAATTGTACAGCTACAAGAAACATAGAGGTTGTCAGAAGAAAGGAATGTGAAGCATTTCAGAGAATGTTAAGCGACCAAGGAGAAATTTTGCATAACTCTTGCCAGCACACAGAAGAAACATGATTAACTATGTTCATTCTCGTATCATCAAACTGAGCACATATCTTGACAGTTTTGAAGGAGGCATTTCCCTTAGATGGTTTTTTCATTTTGGTAAAGGTCACAATGGTCAGTAGCCACTCGTCGCTCATGCACCCCAACAAATCAGAATGCGACATAAATCAAGGTTGTTACAGTAGATGGTGGGAGCCTGTTAGAATACTTGATAGTTCAGATAACCCGTTGAAAGAAGGCATTGACACATCACCCTCCCCATGACGAAACCTTGTTGATAACGGAATTCCTATGGCAGAATACAAGTAGTCCTGATGTGACCAGATGCAGTTGTTTTCTATTTTTGGAAAGGCATCATGTGAAGAGTCATTTAGCATAGAAGAGTCAATTTCCTAGATTCTAGGGACAGTAGCTAGAGTGCAAGGTAGCCGAAGCGGCGCCCTTGCCTATATATTTTATCTTTTCAATGTAATCCATGTTGGTTGGAAAAATTAGTATAGATAGTGACTATTGAATGTAGTTTGAGTTCGATCGAAATTTAATGCAAAAATCCTGAAGATTTAATGAAAAGATTCTAATTGTAGCAGTCGGATGTCACTACTACATATTGTAAAAATTCCGACGTTTTATTTGCGGCGTTATGGACAAAATTGTCCATATTGTCGCAAAATAGAGGAAATTTATAAAAAAAAAAAATCATGTTGCCCGATAACGTCGCTCTTGCCACGTTAACGTCG
>ML782001.1:48807-69723 GCA_009831015.1 Picea engelmannii
TGGTTCTTGTTCTTGTTCTTCTTCCTCTTCACAATCTATGTAGAATAATTTCTTCTCACCACACTTATGTTCCTTACTGTACTTGCTGTCACAATTAAAGCATAAACCTTTTGCTTTTCTTTCCTCCAATTGTTGAGGTGTCAGCCTTGTAGGTTGAGGTGTTTTAGAAGAAGGAGAATTATTCTCTCTATAGCTGTTAGGATTGATTCTTCTAGTAGGCATAGCCATATTTTTACTTTCAACATTTATTGCCACCCTAAATGCATTCTCCAGTGATTTGGGTTCCCAAAGATGAACCTCATGTTGAATGTTATCCTTTACAATTCCTATGAATACATCAATCAAGTGCTCATCTGGAATATATGTTACCTTTATATTCAATCTTTGGAAGTTTTCAATGTGCTCTGTAATTGAACCCTTTTGCTTGAGATTTATCAATTGGCTAAAGAAGGTATTGCTCCTTGTATCCTCATAGTGTGCTATCATTTCTTCTGTGAAAATTGTCCAAGTGATGATTGATTTGCGAGAACAAAGCCATCGATACCATACAAATTGATTGGGTTCTAAATATAAAGAAGCAATTTGTACCTTTTGTGTATGTGGAACATTATGTAGATCAAAGAATTGCTCCATATGAAGTATCCATGTGATTGGGTCCTTGCCATCAAACTTCCTCATATCGATCTTAGGAACGTGGTTGGTCTTCAACCCAAAGTTGGAGTTTCTCCATTCTTGATTCATCTTCCTTGTGTCCTCATCATGAATTTCATGGGACACATTTTCATTTTTAGGTGTCCTCTCTATTAGGAAATTTTTCATTCCTTCCATGATCTCCCTTTTTAAACCATCCATATTAGTATCCATTATTGCCTCCAATTTAGCTTTAGTTGAATCCATCATCCATTTTAGTTCATATTTTGCCACTGTCTTCTTTTGTAATTAATTTATGTCCCTACACATTTATTCACCTTCATCAAGAGTCCAAGTAGGACTTTCTGGAGGCTTATTTGGTGCATAAGTTCCCTTTTTGGGTGGCATGTTGGCCAAGTATCACTTTTGAACCTTGATTTTGAGGTCGTTCTTCTAGACAATCTTTCTTCTACTGTATCTCCAAAGTTTCGGCCCTTCTAGGTATGAAACTTTATTTTTCCTAGTTCTCTAATATTTCTTCTCTGCAATGCCATGGGTCTGATCAAAATTGGATTTTCCAAGTGGAATTTATAGTAACTTCCCCACAACTTGATGATTTTTGGCCTTTCCAGGAGATCTCACTTCTATAGCATGCCCCACACAAAATAATTGATATAAAATTATGAAGCTCGTACCCAAAATACTACAGACTGTCCACTATCCAATGCAATTAGGCTCGCTCAATTTATATACTCTACGAAGAAGTTATGATAGTTTTACCTGTAACACCTTCTTGAGACTAGTCAATAGGACTAGTCAGATACCCTATCTTCCACAGGGTGTATCTAAAAATGTAAGACAACCCAGAAGCTGAAATTTTTACCATTGATACCTTGTTAATTTCTGTGAATATCACCTAGATTTTTGGGTCTAAAACATTACATAAAATATTTTATAGTGAAACTTCCGCAATGACTCAGTTTAGGATTATTCCAGATCCCTATCTTACACAGGTTGTATCTCTGAAAGTATAAGGCCTCAGGAGATGAAATTTTAACCCAATGTACCTTCATCCGTCTACTAAATATCCTCCAAGAAGTTTCATCTGAAACATTTTAGAAAAAAAGTTATAGCGAAAATTCCATGGTGTCTCAGATGTAGCAATGAAACCCAAAGACCTTGAGTTATGATACCATATGTTAAGAACCAAATATCAATATAGCATAGAAAAACCTCATAATAAGTCCTCAATGCCTTGAAAAAGAGATAAATTCAGATAATAAGCCTCTTCGAGGGGGAAACCTCCTTATGCCCACATAAATGTACAATTCCAAGATGATTCAAAATGAAAATGTCTCCTTGGTATATATAGGAGACTAGGAGGTATAATTAAAACTAATGGAATAAAACCAACATAAATAAAATAACATTACTAATGTAATATGACCCAATTGAGGGGTAATGAGCCACTATTTAGGGCTTAACACCCCTTGCCCTCATGAGGGTGGGGAGGAGATAATAGGATATTTATCTATTATCTCCACCCTCATGAGGGTTGGGGTGGTGGGAGATAATAGGGAAATATTAATAATATTTCCCTATTATCTCCCCCCAACCCCACCCTCATGTGGGGGAGTAAATAATATTTCCTTATTATCTCCTCTCACCCCTACTTGCGTGTGGGGGGATATAATAGGGAAATATTAATGAGGGTGGGGGAGTGGAATGGAGATAATAGGGAAATATAATATAGGGAAATATTAATGAGGGTCGAGGGGTTAAGATAATAGGGAAATATTAATAATATCCCCCCCACCATTAGTATTTCCCTATTATCTCACCCCCACCCCTTGAGGGTGAGGGTGAAGGTGGGGGAATATAAAAGGGAAATATTAATAATATTTCCCTATTATCTCCACCCCACCCTTCCCTATGAGGGTGGGGAGGTTGGGCATGGGGATGGGGGTGGGGAGGAGATAATATGATATTTCTTTATTATATCAACCCCCATGAGGGTTAGGGTGTTGATATTATGGTAGTTGTGGGATGTATTAACCTCCATGTGTAACCTCTGACAAGACTAGAATATTCTGGGAAGCAAGAGAAATAGTAAAACGTTAGATAATAACCCTAGGAGACAAGTCGGCTCAAGAGAATTTTTATTATTAAGTTATTAGCATCCAGGAAGAGAAGTGAGAACAATTAGGTGACTTGGAGTAGTATAAATATAGGGAGCTAGAGCTCATTTTTACACACACTCTCTCATAATTGCATAAGACCAGTGGTGCACAAATCTGGAGAGGAGTTGTAGTTGTAGCTACTGCAACTGGCATTTTCAGTTTTGGCTTGGAATTTCTCTTTGGTTATGGTTTGGACTTTCTGCCTAGTAGGCTAGCTCTCAAGTGAGGTACACTACCTTGATTGGCTATCATTTTTAGGGTTTGCTTCCAGAATCATTATCTCTGTCAAGGTTAAGGTGCTTGAGGGTGGCCTTTATGCCTATGGTTGGGTGACAATATTGCTATATTGTCTATGGTGAAATGAGCACACCTATTATTATAATAGGTTATGGGCCCACACTATCTTCAGACAGTCTCACTGATGGAAGACATATTGGGAGGATTTGCTCAGTTACAGTTGCAATCAAAGTTTTGCAACAACAACGAAACCCTAACCCTATTATTAAGGCACCTTAAGTGAATATATTGACCTAATTTTTGGATATATTAGTGTTCCCTAACCTAGCACAACTCTTAGTACTCTCAGCAAGCCAATATGTCAAGTATGAATTTTTTGTCAAAATTCAAAGTTTGACCAAGTCAAAGTAGTAATGACTTACTCTATGAAGTCATAAAACAAGTTAGAAGGGGATTCTAACTTCAGAGAATGGAAGACAAGGATTGACCTCATTCTTGCCAAGAATAAAAGTGTTGGATCTAGTGAAAGGAAATATCATGGAACCATAGTTTGAAGCCATAAAAGAGAAGGAACCTCAGAACGTTGCAGTTATGGAGACATTCAAGGAAAATGACACCAATTCTATGAGTATGATAGTGGACTCTTTAAAATACCACTTGATACCCTACATTTCTCATCTTGACACATATAAGAAGATGTACGATATTGTAACTAGCGTCTTTTCAATCAGAAATATTCGACAGGTAATGAGTCTGAAAAATGAGCTCTTTGACATGAAAATGAATTATGATGATAGCATAACATCATACTTCATGAGAATATATTACTTAAGAGATCAACTACAAGATATTGAAGAAATCATTTCAAGGAACTGATTAATATAGTACTCAATAGCCTTCACAATACATGGGATGCATTTGTCGCAAGCATGAACACAAGAAAGGAGTATCTCACATTTGAAGAAATTTGGACTTGTTGTGCACAAGAAGAGTCAAGGATTAGCACAAAAGAGAAATCCATAAAGAAATATGATGATCAAGCCTTCACAACAAAATTCAATAATTTTAGGAATAAGAGGAAGTTTGGCTTAAGGAAGGAAATAGACAAAGCAACAATTGTCAAAGAAAAGGAAACCTAAAAGAAAGTTAAGAAAGATGAATCAAATTTCTTCTTCTAGTCAAGGTAACAATATTCTTCTATAACATATTTCTTGTACATAACATGTTTACATAGTTCCTATACATATCATTCACATCTATTTCTTAGAAGATAACATGATTAGTGAAACAATGCTTATGGACAAATAACAAGATAATAATTGCTATGACTATAATTCAAGTAATGTACACGAAAAGGATGAAGTAGATAGACAATATTTGGTGACAAATTCCTGAGGAATATGTTATGTAAGTAACAACTACCAGATAGGCCGAAATCGGAATCAAACTTGAAGAGACCCAGAAAGAGTCATACCAGAAAGAAGTCTGTAATTAAGAGGAAACTAGAATAAGACTTGTGACACTTTGGAGAAAGTAATAAGGATGCAGATGGAAGCATGGACTCTCTTATATGGAAGGATTTGATTTCATAATTCCAAAATAAGAGAATGCATTCATGCATGAATCTGAGATTAGGAGGGAGCTAATCCTAAATGATATGATCCATTAAAGAATCCATGAATATTATGAAGTATTTGTCCATGTTCCCATTGAAAGTAGCATCCATGATAAACAACACGTGTTCAGAAGAATTATTATTCAAGAAGCTCTGAATATCCTTGGTTATCCATCTACATTTATGCTCCTATGATGAAAAGAATAAGTTGAAAACTTCAAAAAGGAAGGGCATAGAATCTATATAATATTCCATGGACTCCAAAATTGAAGATGAGGAAGAACATGAAGATTCCAAGAAAGAAAGAAAAGTCATAAAAACCAATTGAACAAGTTATTATACCAAGAAACATAAGACTACCAGCTTGGTTTGAACCCATATGAAGCAATCAAGCATAAGAAATGGAAGTTGTGATGAAGAACAATATATGTAAGAAAATGTGAAAAAGACTTATGAATGGAAGCATTGCAAGATTCAAAACTAGAGGTTCTTCCAAAAGAAGGGAGAAGACTATGATGACAACTTGTTCCAGTAAACCAGATATACCTCTTGCAGTATCCATGTAAAATATTGTTCTTCCCAATAAAGAAAATTAAGAAAGAAGCGTATACAAGAAAGAGACCCGTGTATGAAGATAGATGAAGACCTGGTATGGATTTAACCAACTTGATGTAGAGTATCTCATATACAACATAAGAATGGTGAAAACTTCTTATTACAGAGAAAGTGTATCAAAATGGTTACTCAGAAGTTTGGGATGATGGATTTCTAATCCATGGAAAACTCCCATGATGACAAATCTAAAGAATTTGAGAGACTCTAATCTAGTAGACCCATCTCTATATTGACAATTTGGCTCGTTAATGTATTTGGAGAATACTCAGCCAAATATGTTTTTTTGGGTACGTTTAAATTATGACATACATCAACATGAATTTATCAATTCAGATTAGACAGGGAGTGCAGATGATAGAAGAAGTGATACTTGGATATGTTTTAGTTTGAGCTTTGTCACAATGTCATGGGTTAGCAGGAAACAAAAGTCTATTGCAATTAGCACTATAGAAGCATAGTATATTTTAGCTTGTGATGTGGTTCTGTAAGTTTATTTCTAGACCATTTGATCAAGTGTTGAATTTGACCATGATATATTAATCAGAGCTATGTGAATATTTCAAAGAAAATGTGTTCCATGATAGGCCGAAGTACATTGAAATCTAGCATTATATTCTCCATGATAAAGTCTAGAATAGAGAAGTGTCTCTCCAGTATATCTCTAGAGATGACCAGATAACATATATTTTAGTAAATCCTTTGTCCAAGATGAAAATTTTGTGTACTTAAGAGACAAGTTGAGGCTCGTGGAGCAGGGATGATTTTCGGGGCTAAATTTATCTCATGGGCTAATTTTCCATGGTTTTTCCAAAAGAAAGATTTGTTATTCTAAAAACGATTCACCCAAATTATATAGGATAAAATTATTTTACCTTAAAAATAGCTAAAATTTTATACAAACTATATAAAATCATTAGAAATTTGAATTTTTTTACAAAAATATCACCAAACATTTATATTTGGCATATGAAGGATTAGTAAGATTCGTCAAGGTTTCTACATTTTAAAATAAATTTCCATCCTTAAAATCATCCTTGTCGTGGAGACAACTTCCTTATTGGAAAATGAAGTGATTTCTCCCAGGTTGGGAGGGATAAGTGATATGTTATTGATTTATGGACAATCATTTTCCAGTTTAGAAAATGGTCCAGGATGGGCAGTTCCTTTCCAGTTCGGAAAGTGGTTTGAGATTTATGACGAAAAGGCATTTTATATTTTGGAAAATGGTCCAGATCATACAGTCATTTTCATAATGAAAATGGTCCCATAGATTGTTGATGTATCATGGACAACAATTCCCCTTGTGGCCAGTGTGGGTGAATTTTCTAGGACAATTATTCTTATTGGAGGTCACTCTAAGTAGTGTTCAAGTAGAATGGTCTTCCTCTCCAGGAAGTCATTCTTTAGAAATTCACATTTGTGAGCAGTTTTGAAGAATGGTCCATTTTTGGAGGTTGGTGGAGGACAGTCATTTCCATAGGAAATAGTCCATACTATCATTCCCTAGGGAAGACTCATTCTCTCTAGGTTGCACTATTATTAGTGATGGAGGAATGGCCTAGTTAGGTGAATGTTCCAGTTTCATCAATCAAGGGCATACATTCCCTAAGACATACTCATTTTCTCTAGGTTGCACTATGATTAGTGCTGGAGGAATGGCCAAGTTAGGTGAATGGTCCAGGATTAGAAACCAGGGACAATTATTCTTCTATGCTTTGGAAGAAAAGTCCAGATATCCCATGGCTAATTTACAACAAATTTAAATATCAAATATTGAATAACAGATAGAACAATTATTTGAAAAAAATTTGAACATGGGGAAATAACTATAATTGGAACATTGACCAAATCATCATTAGTATTCCATCTTTATTTCCACTTTTGAATTAGGTATATGATATGACATGATTAACGATTAACTTATATGTATAATTACAAGAAATCTCTCTTCTTCAAACCCAAACAGATATAATTAAATCCTATTGATCCAGGTGGATCTCGGTGGCCATCCACCTTTTTCACTAAATCAACATTTCTGAGCCTGTGGTTTTGATAAACCATGATATTCACCTTTTTGACAAGGAATGTAATGTCATCTCCATTTTCAATGTAGTGTAATTCCTACAACATTAATTCACCAGATCCCATTAGAACTCAGTACTTGAGTGCACTTGGACTAGAGTAGTATTGTGATGGGTGGCCTCCCTAGAAGTCCTAGTGTTTTACATGCCTATGGAATTTTGTAAACTTAGAACAATTTATCCCACATGCATCATGAGAATTATTCTCCTCTCACTCTCTCAAATATAATCGAGGTGAAGAAGGTCCTTTAACCATGCAATGGAGTGTGATGTGAAGCTTGTTGCGAATGAAAATTAGCCAATAGATTTTTCTCTTTAGATATAATCTACCACCATTCTATCCAGTTTGTATTCTGTTATTTTTCAATAGAAGTTGAGTTTCTCTATAATTTTGTGTTGTTTGTTATCGTCTTGTTCGTATCTCATTTCCTTCTCAGCATAATATGCATCAGTGGTATTAGAGTAGTCTGCTTTGATATCTTAGCATAGGATAACATCAATATATCTAAAAGTTAGTAGAAAGACCTCCTACAATGGTTAGCAGGGACCCATATACCAACTATCATATGTAGTAGGGACCCAAATAACTACTACCATATTAAATTTAATGAGAAATGTCCATTATGGTTGTTTTCAACTAGCATAAACTCTACAAGACTAGAGCATGAGAAGCAATATTCCTTCAAGTCTCAGGCACAAATAAAACAACCCTCATCCATACATAATAGAGCATGAGAAGAAATATTCCTTCAATTCTAAGGCATAAATAAAACAACCCTCATCCATACATATTGTGTAATCTTGTATACAAAGAATAAGGGTCAATAAATGCTTAAAAAAACATGTATAAGGGGCATATAAGGGGCATGAGATTCTATTTCTTTATAATTCTAATATACTTAATACAATTAAACATTTATTTATTAATTTTTATTTAGATTACTTATTAGTACTTATATCACTCTTTCATCATCGAAAATTGGTTAATTAAGAAAAAAATATCATAAATAAAATTTATTACATTATCTTTCATTTTATACCTCCACATAAAAACTTTACATAATCTGGAAACCTAGAAATATAGTACATACAAAATATGCATCATAATATAGTACATACAAAATATTCTTCATAAAGTATCCAACGAAAAACTTAACAGCCAAGTGAAATATATATACACAATGTTCACTCCACTTTCTATGCACAAAGTGTTAGAGAATAATGGAGAATAAAATCTTATTGTTACAAGCAGATTCACGAGCGGTTCAGATCTGTTTATTTCGGAGTCTGTTAAACCTAATCCTCTGCTATATATATGTAATGTTCTTCAACGCAATAATATAATTGATATGTGTTAATTCTTTCAATCTAATTTGGTATCAGAGTTGTATTGTTATCTGTTGTGCATGAAGGAGAGATCATGAGCCATTGGACAAGCTGCGTGGACAAGCTGTGCACATACAAACTCTGTTCACCGGAATTAAGAAGAAGTCGCCCCTGCTACGAGAGAGCTGTTGGAAGAGCGTTGTCATACTCTTTACAAGGAGCCCAGATCTTCCATGAAGGATCTACCACTATCCAATTGCGTCTAGATTCTGTTGCTGAAGCCATCGTTGATCCTTGCCTACTTGCGTCAACATCTGAAAATGAAAGAGCCCAGATCACATCTGTTGGAGGACGTTGGAATCTACTATAGGTCTAACTCCGTTTGCATCTACGTGGAAGAGGAATTCATATCTATCACCAGAATTCACATCGATCGCTCATCTGTCATCGTAATCAATCTCTGCATTAAAAATTCACAGCCTGGAATTTTATTTATTACCATTTCTGCAGGGTGAAACAATTGTCATCGTTCTCTGGAGGAGGAGCCACAAATTAAACTGCTGAAATCATTTGTAAGTTGTTCATCTGTGCATATTGCAGAGTATTGAGATTGCAAGACAAGTTTTAGGTGAGGTAATATGGATTCTTTACCTATGGATAAATTTGATGGTAATAATTTCCATACATGGAAAGTTAAAATTCAAATGCATTTGATGAATAGAGGTTTGTGGAGCATAGTAAAAGGCACAGAACAAGCACCTAATGATCTGAGAGTCCTTGTTGAATGGAAAAAGAGGGAAGAAAAGGCTAAATCTATTATTGTTTTGGCTCTTTCAGATATGCAATTACATTTGATTGATTTAGCAAAATCATCTAACGAGATTTGGGAGGAATTAAGTAAATTATTTTGGGCAAAAGCTACAAATGCAAAGTTATCTTTAAAGCTGCAACTCTTTAGTCTCAAAATGCATGAAGAGACCCGTCTTTCTACTCATATAAATGAGTTAATGTCTCTACTTAGAAAATTAGCTGAAATAGGTGTCAAGGTAGATCCAGATGATGCTAAAGCAATTCTATTCAATAGTCTATCTTCTAAGTATAGCAATGTTGTATTTACATTAACTCAGTTACCCTCACAAACATTGGAAGGAATGGTAACATCATTGTTAGCTGAAGAAAAAAGGACATATTCTGAAAACTTGGATGCAGGGGGTCAGCATGAAATTGCATTGTACTCAAAAGGTAAGATGAGAAAAACCAAGGGTTCAACAGAATGCTTCTATTGTCACAAAAATGGACATATAGCTTGGAAATGTAAAGCTCGTGCTAGAGATCTCCTGAATGACAAGGTCTCTGCATACATTGTCGACCTAGATGAATTATCAAAAAGTGATGAAGAACCACGAGATCCATCTCTCATACTATTCTAAAATAAGGAGTAATATTTATATATTTAGTTATGTGTGGTGTGCTTAAAGTTTTTTATATATTTACGTGTTTATGTAAAAGAAAGTAGGAACTCTTGTATCTTGATATAAGCTGGCAGCCCCGATTTCAAGAACAACTGTTCTTATTGGAAGTCACCTTGTATAATTGAATGTTGAGGACATTTCGTATCCAAACTGCTCTTCTAGACACTGAAGGATAGCCGAAAGCAAACATCCGACAGATGGAGGCATGTTCATAGAATGCATCAATAATTGACATCTTTTATCACGGAATCCCCGATGAGCCGAGTTGTCAAATTGTCCATTGTACAAGTTCATGAATGATGGTCTGAAGCATTTATTCTTTAAATGAGTTGAATGGTAAGCTCGATGAAGAGGAAGAGAAAGAGCGCAATCCAGAGGCATCAGAGTGGGTGTAGGAGCTGATGAAGACCATTCAAACAAGTTGTGTTGTAACCATTTGTTATATTATGTACGCATTAAAGGTGTGGTAGAAAAGAAAATCTGTTTCTCCATTAAGGGGGAGTGTTAGAGAATAATGGAGAATAAAATCTTATTGTTACAAGCAGATTCACGAGAGGTTCAGATCCATTTATTTCAGAGTCTGTTAAACCTTCTCCTCTGCTATATATATGTAATGTTCTTCAATGCAATAATATAATTGATGTGTGCTAATTCTTTCAATCTAATTCAAAGTAAGTGATTCCAAATAGAATATTACAATACAACTTGTTCTTTCATTGTCATATATTCTTTCCCATTTTTGGAAACATGTTTTTGGTTGGGGAACTACCTATTAGTTAGTTGAAGAGTAACTAATTAATTATATGCTATAAACAGTTACGGAACAACTTTTTCATAAAATTATAATGGTGCGATGAAATCTAGGTGCAATATCCTTATATTATGTAAAAAAAAATTATATCTCACACAATGAGATACAAAAATGAGATAATTTTTCAAAGTGAGTAAAATAGAATGACAATATAAAAAAATTCAATTTAATGTATGTTTATGATTCAATTTAATTCACATATAAAATTAATTGTTTTTTTTTTTTTTTTAAGTAAGAAGAAAATATATATTAAAAAAACCTGCCAGAGGCAAAAAGGGAGAGCCCAGTTATAGTCATGGTCTATTTATGTTGATGAGCTGCCCCAACAAAGGGGAAACCAGCCCATTCAGCCACTGAGTCATCAAAAGTTTGATACAACATACTAAGCATTAAAGTCTGAAACTAAAGATCATCAACAGAAATTGACACATAACCTAGGAGGTGGACACGTTGCCTGGCCAGGTGCCTTGGAGATCCCCGGGCCAAGGCTCCTCTTCGATGATCGCCGCACCATATCCCCATTGCACTTCAACCTGCACTGTGGCTTCAATGCTCGGACGGTTGCTAACAATGTCCTGCGTCTCAGGCTTGACCTCGGTCTCGCTATGCTTCCTTTCCTTCCCGTGTTGTTCTCCAGACTGCATCATGACCTCTCCGTTGTGGGTGGTTGGGCCGGGATCTTTACTCTCATCCTTTCTGACATTGCCAGTGTCATTAGCTGCTTCATGCATGGGAGTTTCTCCGCCTGCATCTGTGTGGATAGCCGCTTGCAGAGTGGACAGGAGCTGGAGGAACAGCTCAATTTTCTCGTTGTTTAATTCTAGGTGGAACTGTAAGTCCTCCACCCCCTGGCGAAGCTCGAAAACTAAGCCCTGGAGGATGGACAACTTGTCTCTGATTTTATCACCGTGGATTGTGTCCGCAGAGGAGTGATCCGTATGAGGCTGGTCGCGCGAAGGGGGAGGGTTCGGGGTTGCAGAAGTGCCAGGAGGAGCCGCGTGACCAGGATAGGATAGTGCAACCATCGACAAAGAGTGTATGACGTGCAGGGTTGAGCTGAGCGTCTGAGGAACGAGCTCCAGGTGGTGGATGGATGCACTTGGGGGAGCTTGCATAGAGGGGGGAGTCGTAGGCCAACGAGACCTCCAGGGAGAGCCCCGTCAAGGCCTCCCTCTCAACCTACGCTTATGCTTCGGCATGGGATGACTGAAATGGAAAGAAAAGGTCCAGAGGTGGGGGAGAGTAACTGGGTGGCGGCCTGCTCTAGCCCACAATGACCATAGTCGCGGATGGGAGAGCGCCTTCTACCACCAACTCAAGCTGCGAGCCAAACAAAGAGCCATAACCAGGTGTAGTTCCATATCAAATTTGACGGAGGGGGGAGGTGTTAATGCCCGCTCGCTTGACATGAAGGGTAATAAAGTCACAGGAGGGTGGCGGGTGGGGGCACGAGCCCGTCACATGGCTCTGTGCCCCGCTGGCGTTCTCCACTCCCCTCCGTTGGCCCTGTGTCCTCCACTAACACCCCATCTGGGGGAGCATCCACCATTCTAGCTTTGCGAATGCACTGTTGTAGAATAGGGTGATTGGGTTCCAGATATGCATTGCATATGAACTCCGACTCTCGCCTATTGAGGCCTATATTGGCTAGAGCATCCGCCACTTGATTCGCTTTTATTCTAACGTGAGTAGGGATGATGGCCAAGTCTGGTCGCAGGGAATCGGTGATGCACTAGAGTCCATGCAGGAGGCGCCAACTAGGCGAGATTCTGTCTGGGCTGACTCCATTTAATATTTTGCGCAGCAGGCTGATGATGATTTGGGAATCTCCCTCCACGATTAATTTGGAGTAGTTGTTTTTGATGGCCATCTGTAGTCCCTTAGAAAGACCCCAGAGCTCTGCTACATTGTTCGTGGAGTGTCCTATGGAACCATCTTTGATGAGAAGGATTTTCCCATTGTGATTGAGGAAGACTATTCCATAACCTGCTGGTCCCGGATTGCCTTTGGAGGCCCCGTCGAAATTGATCTTGATGAAGTCCTCCGGGGGGGGGACCAGGAGGTGGGGCTGCTCTGAGAGGGGGGCGATACAGAAGACGTACTAGTATGCAGGGGGGATGGTGGGGTCTAGAATCAGAGGATGGGGATTTCGTCAGGGTGCCTGTTGAGGTGATCGTTGACTCGGAGCTGGGGCGGGATGGATTCCAAGATGTTGCAGTAGCATAATTGCCATCGGTGCTGCCACGGGAGGGAGAGGCCTATGAAGAGTCTGTTGTTCCTTTCTTTCCAAGTTTGACAAAGAATGAAGCCTGGTATAAGCTGCCAGACCTGATTAAGGAAAGGTGAATGGAAAGCTTGGTCTCGCCAGTTGGCAATGGTCTCTAGAATGCTATCCCTACGATGGTCGGAAGTCCTCATAACAATCACCATCTGATCCCAGATTTGGGCGGTGTAATTGCAGGAGTTGAGGATATGTTCCATCATTTCCTCTGCCTTGCCACACAGTGAGCACATAGAAGGCCCCATGAACCCCCTTTTCGTTAGGTTTTCCCATGTGAGAATACTGGAGTGTGCGACTAGCCAGAGGAAGAGGGTAATTTTAGGCCAGTGCTTTAGATTCCAAAGTTTGCTCCATAATTGCATATTGGGGAGGGGGTCTGAGGGGGCCCTGAGCCGGTATGATTCTCTGGTGCTAAAGGTGCCACGCGGTTTGTATCCCCACCTCAGAACGTCCTCTCCTTCTAATATGGGAATTCTTCGCTTCTGCAATTCCTCCTGCAAAGGACCTAGATGCACGTCTGGCTCCAGATTGAGGCGTTCTCTGTCCACATGGCACTGGCGCCATGTATCTTCCTGGGGGTCGACCTTCCAGTAGTCAACCACTCTTGTTAATCCTGTCCGATTGGCCTATGTGCAGATGTTAAGGGCCCATTCCTCCTTACCCAGGATTGGCCATTGTTGCCAGGAGCCCTGCCAAAATAGGGCAGTCCTCCCATTCTGGATATCCCAGAAAACATGTTCGGTCACCAAGTATCGATTCTGCATGGCCGCAGTCCAGATCAAGGAGCCCTAATTATCTTTGTCCCACCGGATTAAGTTTCTTTCTGCTATATTTGGAGCATATTTCTTCCTCCAGAGTCGGGCCCAGAGGTCCTTGGGGCTCTTTAGCCAGCGCCACCAAATCTTGGTGCTGAGGACCTTGTTCATGATGATCGGATCCCTTAGCCCTAAGCCGCCTTGCTCCTTGGGGCGACATAGCTTGTCCCAGCTAACCAAAGCCATTTTCTTCCCTGTATTGAGTCCCTGACAGATGAAGGTCCGTTGAAGACCTTTGATGGTATTGAGGACAAACTTTGGAGCAGCCAGCGCTGAAAAGGAATAAATTGGTAGGGCTTGGAGGACAGCCTTGAGGAGAATGAGACGGCTGGGTAGGTTAAGAACCCTGTAGGTCCAAGAGGACAGCCACTTGGTGAAGGCAGACAAGACGTGTTCCCATGAGGAGTTCTGGAGTGCAGTGTCTATCAGTGGGATACCAAGGTATTTGGATGGAAGGGAGCTTCTGCTGAAACCTAGAATGCCTGAGATGTGGCGCTGTATTGGAGGGGGAGTATTGAAGAAAAATACTTGGGACTTGTCCTTGTTGCAATCCAAACCAGAGGCCTCAGAGAAAGTTTGAAGGATACCCAGGAGAGAGTTAGCTTCCTGGACCGTTGGGCTACCCATCAGGAGGGTTTCATCAACAAATTGACTGTGCGAGACAGGCGGGGAGATTCCATGGAGGGGCAGTCTTGATAATTTCTTTGACTCAATCGCTACGTGGATAGATCTGCTAAGACCTTCGGCCAGGATAATGAAAAGGAAGGGGGAGAGGGGATCACCTTGCATGATCCCTCAGGACGAGGTGAAGGGCTGTGAGGGCACACCATTGACAAGGATAGAGAAGAAAGTTGCAGAGGTGAGATTCATTATCCAATCTACCCATCTTGAATCAAAGCCAAAAGCCAGTAGCATTGCATGCATATAGCCCCAACTGATCTTGTCAAAAGCTTTAGAAAGGTCCAATTTAAGAAGCATACCTGGGGTTTTGGTTTTATGCAAGGACTGGATCACTTCATGAGCTAGGATGACACTATCTAAGATCTGTCTTCCCTCCACGTAGCCAGATTTCTCCGGGGAGATTATTGTCGGCAAGATGGTTTTGAGTCTTCTGGCTATCACTTTTGTAAGGAGCTTATAGATAACATTGCAAAGCACGATGGGCCTGAAGGCCTTGGGATGATGAGCTTGCCCCTCTTTGGGGACTAAGGTGATGAAGGTTTCATTGAGAGCCTAGAGGACTTGTCCCGATGCTCGGGAGTCTTCCAGGATTTCCCAAACTTCTGTTCTAATAATCGCCCAGCAGTAATGGAAGAAGTCGCTGGTGAAACCATCAGGGCCAGGAGCCTTACCTTTCGGAGTTTCCTGAAGAGCTTGGTCCACTTCCTCGATGGTTATTGGTCTGAGAAGGCCAGCGTTCTGCTCCTGAGTGACAAGTGAAGGCACGTGCTACGTGATCCTATTGATGGCTTCTGATCTGTCTGCCTGCGGTTCCGTGAGGAGGTTTTGGAAGTGCCTTATCAGGGTAGCCTCCATATCTTCATGCGAATGTAAGACGTCTCCTTCATCGGAGATGAGATGCATGATTTTGTTGATATGACACCTTTGAATGACCGTCCTATGGAAAAATTTAGTGTTGCACTCCCCCTCTTTGAGCCATTGCACCCTCGATTTCTATTGCCAAAGAATCTCTTCTTGACGCCTCCTGTCTTCGAGCTGTTGACTTATGCCTATTTCTTCTGCCTTAATCTCTTCTGTTAGTCCCTATAGCCTAATCTGATGTTGAATGTCTTCAATTTGTGCCGTAATCTATTTTTTAGCATCAAAGATATTCCCGAAAGTGTTCTGATTCCAGAGTTTGAGAGTGTGCTTGAGGTTCTTCAGTTTCTGCTGAAATTTGTACATTTTGGAGCCACGAGGAACCTCTGCTTCCCTCCACCAGGTTTGGATGTTTTCTTGGAAGTCAGGATGGTCTAGACAGAATGACTCAAATCTGAAGGGTTTCTTACCAGATGTGGCTGAAATATCCACCCATAGTTGTAGCGGTCAGTGGTCAGATCTAGGGAAATTGAGTATAGTGGACTCCATAGAGGTGCCTTCCAGCATGAACGCTTCAGAGACTAGAAATCTATCTAGCCTGCAAGCTATTTGGTGACTTCCAGTTATTCTATTTGTCCAAGTGTGGAGACCATTGCTGGTGTTCAGATCTATTAAGCCAAGATTGTCTATGAGACTGTTGAAATCGCCAGATTCCCTGTCCAGCCGGCGCGAACCTCCTCTTTTCTCTTCCAAGCTACGTATGAGATTGAAGTCACCTCCTACAATCCAGTTCCTATGATGGGTTTGGTTCGAAGTCTGGCTTAGGCTTTTGAGAAAGGCCTGCTTATCCCTTGGGTTGGTTGGGCCATAGACATTGATAATATGTCCAGACTTGTTTGAACCTATGAGCCTGTAATCAGTTGTGATGGCCCATCTAGTGGCCGAGAGATTTTCCAGTATTATTGCATTGGTATTCCATAAAATAGCTAATCCACCGGCTGTGCCTGTGGAATCTGTAGACATTGATGCCCCCTGCTTCTAGCATTTGGGGAGTAGTTTGTCAATGCATTCTGAGCTACATTTTGTTTCTTGAAGGAATAGAACGTCTGGTTGCTCTGCTATGATCAACTCCCGTAGTCATTTTTGCTTGCTACGTCCGTTGAGACCTCTAATGTTCCAGGTGATGACCTTCATGATGACAGGGGGGTGGGAAGGGGAGGGAAGCTATCAGAGATCAGGTTGATTTGTCCAGAGTTCACCATATAGTTTCCTATTTCCTGTATGAGTTTGTTGGTGGATTTTATGCCCCGCTTTTTCTCATCTTTCTGAAATTTGTTTGGGTTTTTTGATTGACCTCCCTGGATTCCAAGGCCCTTGCTAGCTCGTGCCGAGGATTCGACAGATGATTTGAGAAACACCTTGTGTACCTTCCGTAGCTAGTATATGGGAATGGTATAGAGTTTTTGTTGCCTGTAGGCGTGCTCCAAATTCTTTAGATCTACCCCAGCTAGGTCCTGTTCCTCTAGTTCCATATCCGCCTCCCCATCCTCTGTATCCGGTGGGTCTTGTTGATCTTTGGCCATGTCAGGTGGGGTGAGATTCGATGCCTTGAGCAGAGTGCGTCATTCTCTGTCTGGGTCAGTGAGTGGGGGTTCAACGTCCGGAGGTCTAGCCTCCGATGGGGCATGGGTGACCCCGTCTCCTGTTTGATCTTGCAGGATTGAAAGTTTGTTGCTAGTTGAGGGGTCTTTATTTACCTGAGCCGGTTGCCTCTTTGATCCTTGACGCATTTTCCTCGCTGGTTGTACAAAGTCGTCCTTGTTCTTACCTCCTTGGAGATTCCCTTCTTTTTGTGCATTATTGAGTGGGCATTCCCGGAAGAGGTGACCATGCTCATGGCACTTCCTGCATCGGAACGGGATGTGCTCGTAATCAATGGTCCGAGACCAGTGTTCATCGTGGTACTCCAATGTGATGGATCCCAGAAGTGGTTTAGAAATGTTCATGTACACATAGATGCGTGAGTACGAGGTATAGCGTCGTTGCCTAGTGGCCTCTAAGGACTTCACATAAATGCCTATGGTGTTGCCAATGTCGGCCAGGACCTCTTCCAACCAGAACTCCTGGGGTAGGGAGTAAAGTCTGATCCAGACCGGTGCGTGGGAAAAGTCCTCCTTCTCCGGGCTGAACTTCTCGGTCCAGAATCTAAGGAAAAGTCATGCCGAATTGTAGAAATACGGCCCTACCTCGAAGACACGATTCATATCTTCCAGGTTATGAAAGATGATGGTGAAGAACCCTTTGGATCCCAACTGTAAGTCATAATGCCCTTTCGGTTTCCACCAGTGTTGTATCCATCTGATCAAGTCTCGCTCAGAGGGCCAAAGCCCTAGGAATTTGCCTATTAGGGCGTAATCCCTCATGTACTGCTTTTGTTCCTCAATACGAGGTGTGATGATTAAATATTTCGGAGCTTGAGGGGCTTGAGGGATACACTTACCTGGTAGCCAAGGAGTTGATGCGGGGGTTTTCTCTCTCGCCGGATCTATTTCCATTTCACGGTCTTTGAATGAGCCCTCCACCACAAGTTTCTCATGCAGGCCCGATGGCGTTTCGAAAGTTGGCCGCTTCGGCCCTTCAGAAAGAGTGTCGCATGCTGTTACGCGGTTGTAGGAGGTGCCCTGCGGTGCCCCCTCTTGACGTTCCATGGCCTCAGAGGCCAAGAGTTGTGATCTCCCAGGTCGATTTTGCGAAGAAAGGTGAAACCCTAGTTTCTCCCGTTGGTTTACAGGTGATTAAAAATTAATTGTTTTTAATATAAATGTTTGTTTTAATTATTTTAAAATAATGTATTTGAGAAATAATTTTTTGATACTGTTAAATTCAAAAAAAAATTATAAACATTTGTCTATTTATCATGAAATCATAATTTAAAAAAATTAATGGGGTTAGGATAAGATAAAAAAGGGAAACCACCCCCACCCCCTTGAGGGTTGGGTAATTTTTCTGTTATCTCACCCCACCTCCACCCCTACCCCCACCCCCACTATTAATATTTCCTTATTATATCACCCCACCCACTTGAGGGTGGGGTAATTTTCCTATTATCTCACCCCCACGCCCACACTTAATAATATTTCCCTATTATCTCACCCTCACCCCCACCCCCACCCCTATGATGGTGGGGTATTTCTCTATTATCTCACCCCCACCCCCATGATGATGGGGTGTTTCCCTATTATCTCACCCCACCAATAATAATATTACCCTACTATCTCACCCTAATCCCATGAGGGTGGGGTAATTTCCCTGTTATCTCACCCCCACTCCCACCCTCACCCCCACTCTTAATAATATTTCCCTATTATCTCACTCCCACCCCCACCCTCATGAGGGTGGGGGTAGGGGGAGATAATAGGGAAATATTACATGAGGGTGGGAGTGGGAGTGGGAGTGGGGGTGGATATAATAGGAAAATATTATTAATATTCCCCTATTATCTCTCCACCATGCCTACCCTCATGTAATATTAATAATATTTCCCTATTATCCCCACCTCCACCCTCATGAGGGTGGGGGATTCATGTGAGGGGGAGATAATAGGGAAAAATAAATAATAATTCCCTATTATCTCATCCCCATACCCACGCTCAATAATATTTCCCTATTATCTCACCCCCACCCCCACCCTCATATATGTTTTCTCTAATACTATACCCCCTCCCCCCACCTTCATGTATGTTTTCTCTAATATTATCCCCCATCCCCACCCTTGCGTGAGGGTAATATGTTTTCTCTAGTATTAAAACTCACCCCCATCCTCACCCTCATATATGTTTTATCTAATATTTCCCTGTGAGGGTGGGGGGAGATAATAGAGAAATATTACATGAGGGTGAGGGTGGGGGTGGGGGAAATATAATAGGGAAATATTAATACTATTTCCATAGGGGTGGGAGAGAGATAATAGGGAAATATTATTGAGGGTGAGGGGGAGATAATCCCTATTATATCGCCCCGACCCCCACCCTCAATTATGTTTCCCTACTATCTCTCCCCGCACCCCCACCCTCATGGGAAAGTGGGGATGGGGGGAAGATAATAGGGAAATATTATTGTAGGTGGGGGGGGGGATAATAGGGAATTATTTATGGAAATATTGTTGAGGGTGGGGGTGGGGGTGGGGTAGAGATAATCGGGAAATATTATTGATAATTCCCTATTATGTCTCCCCCACTCCCACCCTCAATAATGTTTCCCTTCTATCTCCCCCCCACACCCCCACCCTCATGAGGGTGAGGGTGGGGGGGGAGATAGTAGGGACACATTATTGAGGGTGGGGGTGGGGGAGAGATAATAGGGAAATATCAATAATATTTCCCTATTATCTCTCCCCTTACCTCCACCCTCACGAGGGTGGGGGTGCGGGTGAGATCATAGGGAAACATTAATAGTATTAGATGTTGGAGGTAGGGGAGAAATAATAGGGAAATATTAATAATATTTCCCTACTATCTCTCCCCTGCCTACAACCTCTAATATTATTAATTTTTCTCTATCATATCACCCCCACACACACCCTCTAATATTATTAATATTTTTATATTATCTCTCCCACATCCCCACCTACTAATATTTCCCTATTATCTCTCCCTCGCCCTCGCCCTCATGTAATATTTTCCTATTATCTCCCCCTACCCCCACCTCCACCCTCAGAGGGTGGGGGCTTTGGGTGGGGTGGAGATAGTAGGGAAATATTAATAATAATTCTCTAACATCTCTCCCCCACCCCCACACTCTAATGTGGGAGAAAGATAACAAGGAAATATTACATGAGGGTAGAGGTGAGATAATAGGGTGGGTGTGTGGGAGAGATAATAGGGAAATATGGAAATATTAATACTGTTTCTCTATTATCTCACCCCCATCCCACCCTCACGGGTGGGGGAGATAATAGGGAAATATTATTATATTCCCCCACCAACCCCCATTAATATTTCCCTGTTATCTCACCCCTACCCCCCCCTAATGATGGTGGGGATGGGGGGGGGATAATAGGGAAATAGTATTTCCCTATTATCTCCCTCTTCCCACCCATACCCAAATAATGTTTCTAATATTCCCTTATTATATCCCCCTCCCCCCCCACCCAAATAATATTTCCTTATTATCTCTCCCCCACCCCCACCATGTTGATGGTGGGGGTAGGGCCGAGATAATAGTGAAATATTAATAATATTTCCATATTATCTCTCTATGTCCTGCCCCCCCACCCACCTAAATAATTTTTCCTTATTATCTCACCTACACCCAC
>ML782001.1:85394-129824 GCA_009831015.1 Picea engelmannii
TATCTCTCCCCCATCCCCACCATCCTGATGGTAGGGGAAGGGGAAATATAATAGGGAAATAATAATAATATTTCCATATTATCTCTCTATGTCCCTCCTCCCCACCCACCTAAATAATATTTCCCTATTATCTCTCCCCCACCAACACCCTCATGATGGTGGGGGTGGGGGGCAGATAATAGGGAAATATTATTTAGAGGGGTAATAAGGAAATATTAATCACATTTCCATATTATATCCCTCCACCCCCCCACCCCAATTATCTCACCCTCATAGGGAAATATTAAGAATTTTTCCCTATTATCTCCCCCCCTCCAAATACATATTTGGAGAATGAGGGGCGATAATAGAGAAATATTATTGTTATCACTGAAATTTCATTCACAAATGGTTACAGGAATCCAGCATCTTCAAACAGCCATTAGTTCACCCATGGACCCATAATCACAAAAAATGCATTTTCAAAAGGTCCAAAAATACACAACCAGTTATAAAATCAACATGCACTAAGGATATACAGGAAGCGCGTGCATGTGTGCTAGTCGAAAATGCCAGAAACGTGCACATGCGCCTTAGGTGCGATAGTGGAATCTAAAATCCACGCACACCTCAGAACGACGCATTTATGATGTTGGTCGGCTTCCTACCCACTTCTAGTTTAGCTTCCAAGTCGATTTGACATCCAAATCTCGGTTGAAACTGGTTGGGTGGTTGGTCAAAGACCTAAGGGTGCCTAAATGGCCCCTTGTTCAAACTAAAAGCTAGTTAGGTAATGCCTCAAAGATATGCTATAAAAAGAGGCCATGGGTGCATTGCATTTTCAAGGAATTCATTTGTATTGTTATGCTGCCTATATTCTCTTGGAGGATCCTCTTTCCTTGTAAAGAGCATACAAGCAGTATTTCATTGGATCTATTCACATCACCTTTTGGATTAATTAGCTTGGGATTCTTTCACCATTTCTTTCAATTTTTCAAGTTGTAATAAGAGCTTAATCTTGGGGGTTCAAGATCCCTCCCTTGGAGGAAGAAGGGACCCAAAGTATCCCTTTATCTTTTGTGTTTTCTTTCCACTAATAAAATCATTTCCACTGGTGGCATGAGTCTTGTTTGTTCTTTGTTCTAATGTCCTTGTGCACTCTAGTTTAATTTTTGTTATTTTTCTTAGTTTAATATTTTCTTTATATTACCTGTTTATTGTTTCTAACTCTTATCTTCACTATTGTCTTGCCTAGCTAACCCAACTGGGCTTGTAAGCACCTATGTTTTGCTCATTTCAGTGACAAAACATGCAAGATGCAACATATTGGTGACTCCACTAGGGAAAGGTATCAATTTCCTACCCCATTTGGGTTATTTTAGCTCTTCTTTTTGTTTATTTAAACTTGCAGGGACCATAACTGACCCAAGCCAACCTAAAAAAGCCAAATTCAAAGATGAACAAAGAGAATTTCATCCGAAATTTTCTTCACGGTCGTGTAATAGAAAATGCACACATGTTTTATCCCACAAGCGCATCTTCAGTGCACATGCACTCAAACTAATATATTGTTCAATGACGTCTGTGCACCAGTGCCCAAAAGTCCCTTTCAGTTCATGCATTGGCGCTCATAGCACCTCTGTCTACTCTGAGACCCGCGCACCTATGCAGAAAAACACACATTGTAAGATTTTTGTGATCTGTGGAGGGCCCATAGCCTTCTTAAAATTGATTCCATGCACATTGTAATCTGCACCACACTTACATTCCCTCTCCATATAAAGGGATTAGTCAAAACATAGTCACTTAGGGGTTAAAATCATAACTTTTCCTTTTTTTTGTCATTTTGCCACATGGATGGCTTGCTTTGACTAAAGTTAAGTTGGAATCATTCTACATCACATATAAAACTTGCATTGGGACCATAAATTGGACATCAATCATTGATTATGCTCTTCTCTTGCACCCCAAAGCGATCTTGAGAATTAGAAAAAGGTTGAAGGAAAATTTCATCTCCCTTAAAAAAGACAAAATCTTTAGAAGAGGACAATAGCCCCCTCAGGACTCCTCTTAGTTTATTTTTTCAAACACATATTAATATTGTAAGGGCCCATACATTCCCACATGCTACAAAGATAGGATAGTGTTGAAATTTACTTTCTTAGATTAAATCACTAGGGAAGTTTAAAGGTTTTGTAACGAGCCCATACATGCCCACATGTGCACAATCTAGGATAGTTTCAAAGCTTTCTTAGATAAAATCACAATAGGGAGTTAAAGGTTTGGTAAGGACCCACATGTCCACATGTTAGTTTCCTAGGGATTTTAAAATTCCACAGGGTTTGTACAAATTACACATAGTAACTTAGGTAATCAACACTTGTAAGGACCAAGCGAAGTCCACATGCAGCAAGGTGACACCTAAATTATTAAAAATTGGCACACTTTCACTTGTTCACACACAAAGTTCACCAATCACTCACATAGTCTTATCTAGAAATATTGGAGGTTGAAGTAAGTTTCCTCCATTGGGATTCCGAAATGCCCCACCCTTTTTCTTGACGAGACTATCCACTCCCACTTAATTTCAATGAGGTTGGTTGACACCCCCAATCTCTCAAACAACCACACCTAAAAGATTTCTAAAAACTCACTAAGTTTTCCTCCATAGGAGGTACCAAAAAAAAAAATTTAGTCTAGGTAGGATCTCGGGGATAGACATCCAAATAAATCCCCATTACCTGGTTCTCACATCGTCAAAACAATAGAAGTTGACAAATAGGGAACCTTTAAATCCTCAAAGTCAAGTGTTCCTACACCCTAAGGTAGGGAGATACCTGTGAAGGGTTGAAGGCTGAGGTCCGGTTGTTCTGTGCATCCCCCCTTGAGGCACCCACCTCTTGGATGGGATCCATCCCATGACCCATTTTTGAGGCTGAAAATCTAAATGCCACACTTTGACCGAGGTACCCAGTGACCAAATTTTAGGACATCTACCCAGGTGGCAATTGTGGGTTGCAATTGCACCTTGATCAGATTTTGTGTGGTTATTGGGAAATATCGCCATCTCTTTCGAGATATGCCCCCTCTACCCCTCATTATAATTGATTACTTCATCCTTCACTAGTTTCTCTTCTTGTGACTTTAGACCCCACTGTCGAGTGCTATTGGAAGGTCCAGTGCTATTTGAGAGGAAAGACATTACGTCTTTTATGACATGAGCATTTGTTTTCTTTGTTCTCCCACACGGACAAAAACCACCTATCCACATGTATGTTTCTGTATCAATTGCTTTATGTATGATTCCCTTGTGATTACATCCGATTGTGAAATATATTGTAAAGGTTCAAAAATCACGGCAAAGACTTGTGTTCATTTATTGCTCTCATCACCATTTTCACACATTCACTTAGCTAGTCGGACATCATAGGGGACCCACAGAATTCCCGTCGTTCCAAACACTTGCTAAATCTCCCTCCTATTCTAGGGGGAGTTCCTAGTCTTGCCAAGTCATCGGCTCCACTATCTCACACTCTTGTGAGCGCTACTATTTTTGGATCATCTTTGCTTGGTTCCACTTTACTTGGGTCCACTTCCCAAGATCAACCTTCCACTTTCTCTCCTTTACACGGAAGCGAGGGCCCAACTTCTTCTCAAGGGGGAAGTACAAACCCACCTAGTCCCCCTCAAGGGTCAGGTACCCAAACCACTCACACTATGGTCAGAACTAATCCTCCACCACCACTCCACATGCCATACTTGGCTTCCCTCAACATACCGGATTTGACTAAATTCACCAATGATCCTATATCACACAACCCCACATGGCCTGCAATGCCTACCAAACTACCTTCAGACATCCCCAAGTTTGAAGGAAAAGCGGGAGACGACCTTGCCAACCATATCATGACTTTTCATTTATGGTGCTCTTCAAATAGAATCATGGACAATTTCGTCCGTTTGATATTATTTCAATGTACACTCACTGGCCCATCAGCTAAGTGGTATGTAGACGAAAAATGTGGGTCCCATGTGACCTTTGAATCCTTGGCCAAAGCATTTTTTACCTTCTTTCAACTACCATTTCATCATGAAAATGGCCTTGAGCTGCTCTCAGAATTTAAACAAACCTCCTCCATACACATCGCTGACCACATTCACGAATGGCATCGATGATGAAGTCTCTGCAAAGATGATGCTACCCCACAACAATGTCTCAATTGGTTTCTTAAATCACTTGTTTCCCTCCTTGCTAAATATGTGGCTGCCACCTTCCCCAAGTCTGAAGAAGAATCCATTAGAAATACCCAGTAGTTCGAACTCATTTATGCACAGTCTGGGTACCTATATACAGTCCTCCTGGATGCCCCGTGACTAGTGCCCTTCGGCCAATAAAAGCCTGGGATGTCTCACTCAATAGATGGATTGATTGGTAACACCACACACCACAACCAACAACCTCAACAACCACCTATGTATGGAATACCCCAATATACACCGGCATATGGAGGAATCCCTTATTATCCTCCTCCCCCTTACCAACAACCATACCCTGTTGCACTGCCTCCACCCATAAGTGGACCCCCACCGACACCCACAATATGCCCATATATCCAGCCTAGTTTTGGTACTCTGTATACCTAAACCTATACCCTAAGCACTAGTGAAATCACCATGCCTTCCTATGTACCTTACGGATCATTGCCACAACATAATCCATACTTTCCATTTTCTGGTCTTCCACAGGCTATGGCTCCACCACAAGGACATCCACACGCTGGGGTTAATTTTGTTCAGCCCTCTCCCATTCAGCAATATCAAAATTTTGAACAATTGAATATGGCCAATCCAACCCATCAGCCGAATAATGCCAAAAATAAAGAAAAAAACCGAAACAATAATAACCCAGGGCAAGGAGGGAATCATCCCCAACAAAACCAACCCATTGGGGGCAACCAGAATCTAGGGAACCAGAACCCTCATGGAGGCAATAATAACAAACGCCACGGGAAAAATAATAACAACCTTCACACCAACTTCCCTTGTGCCCTTTGCGGTGAGTTTGGTCACTGTACTCACCATTTTCCCCAAATCATTGACTTTAAGTGGATGAAAGACTATGTGAATGGACCACGTCCTCCAGCACAGCCTGCCCCTCAGCAGGCCCCACAATAATATGTACAGTAACCACCCCTAGTCGTATTGCAAAAACCCATTCCACACCAAGGGGTGATGAACACCCAACAAGACATGCAGCCTACCCCACCACAATTGGGACAATATCCCAATCTAGGAAATCCTGCATATTGCACTATCCTCCTCACCAGTGAGAATGAAGTCCTTCTACAAACACGCAGTTATCAATACAACACACCCCTTGAGTCTTCTCCTACCACCTCGGAAGCACCCCCAGTTACAACTGGACCCCCATTGATGATTCCTCATCCTAATACTGAAACCCCCCTTTGTATTCCTCGCATACCATTACGCAGGAATGTCCACAACCCTCAGGCTAGGGCGGCTCATAATTATAGTTTGGTCGATGACTTGACACAATCTTTGGTTGCCATGTTAGTCTTAGAAGTCCTTCAAACTTTCCCCACTCAGCGGAAGTCATTACTTTCTTCCCTGGGGGCAGTCGACCCTGCAAATACCGGATTCATCACATTTTATCTCGGCAACAGAGAACCTCACCTCCCCGCTCTTATTGCTTTTCAAATACTAGTTAAAATCTAGAACGTTACAACTCATAGATGCATCATTGATGAAGTTGCATCCACATGCATCATGTCCAAATCTATATAGAAAAAACTTGGTTCCCCGGAACTCATACCATCGGCCATTACCTTCAGAGCTTATGATGGACGGCCATCTTCTCCCGAAGGGCTCTTACAAAATGTCCCCATCGAACTTGGGGGAAAAACCATTCTCATTGACATTGAGGTTATTGATGCCCCCCTCGATTGCAATATCTTGTTCAGTCATAGCTACATGTATGTTATGAAGGTAGTTCCTCCTTTTGTATTTTGAACCATGATGTTCCCGCATAATGGGAAGATCATTACCATCGATGAGGTTTCACATTATGAGCCTAGCCCTTATGCCAACATCGATAATATCCTCCCTTTCATCCACACTAATCCCGATACTTACCCACTCATCGATATGGGCCCCGACATTTTCAAAGACCCATCCTTGCTTGGGACATACCATAGAGCACCACCGTTCATTCATCCTTCCAACCAAGTATGTGTCATCTCATCCAATGAAACTGAAACTGGAAACACCCTTCCTGCCAATGAGGCCTCTCTTATATCTGATGTCCCACTAGTCGCAGAACTCCTTCCTCGGGAATTACTTGAAAACCTTCCACCTTCACCTATTCCTGATTCCACCTTACCTCAAGGAGACATCCTGGTTTGGGAGACACTCCCCCAAGATCTTACTCAAATTCCCTTCTTTTACCCTCCACCAGGCGTACAAGCTTTTAAAGTAGCCGCAACACTTAACCTTCCCAATATGGTGTTGGCAATCCCAGTATGGTATCTACATCCACCAGCCATGGTCCCTCAACCATCCCTCCCTCCTCAAACTGAAGGAATCTCAATGCAGATTCCAGTACCTACTCCCACCGCACCATCTGCATCCTCACTCACTAGCACCACTGCTATAGTTGGGGGCAGACGAAAAAATAAAGATCCCACCACTCCCCTACCCCCACGTGTCCAACCTCCTTGCGCACTATGCAAGAAACACAGACACCCCACCAACAAATTCCCATCTTTACCAGAGCTACGCAATCTAATTCAACTCAATAAAGCACCATCACCGCTCATCACTTCATCAAGTACTGCCGCTACCTCCCCTAACACAAGTAGAAAAGGACTACGAACCAAATTCTCTTGCGCCATCTGTTCAGAATATGGCCATTATACACACCATTATCCAGTGCTACCTCAGTTCCGATAGACACCAATAGCAGTATGCCAGAGCTTTTAGCAAGAACCCACCCCATCTGCATCATCCTCACCAAATGTCACTGACATCCATTATGGCACGACCTCAAGCAATGAACGTATGAGATTCCTTTGTTCTCTCTGTGAATCATTAGATCATTTCACATATCAATGTCCTATGATCATTGAATACAGACAACGCCAAATGGCCCTAATTAAAAATCCCAACCCCCCCCCCTGCAGAATTGGTGATTAACCCTACTCCATCACCAGAGGTTCGTCATATTATTTCCCCTAAGCTTGAAGCACTCCCTAATCCTTCATGGTTCTTGGATGATTCATACGAGAATTTACCCCCAAATCCCCCCAATTCTCCAGTTCATTATCCTACGAAACTTTATGCCCGACTACCATTTTTAACCCACAATATCTCGATATTTGGTTTATGTCAAGCGAGCCATCTCAATCCCCTTGCATCAATCCCTCTACTTCTTTACCACCAGGAGACAATGACACAGTGACAGTCATTGTTGTCACTCCTCCTGATCCCCTATATTCACGACAGTTTCACTGCGATGAAGATATCCTCGAGGAGTTAACTACCCCTGATTGCCCATGGGATGCGCTCCACCATAGAGTGTTCTTTCTTTCACAGGAAGCCTTCATGCCTCCTAACCAAAACCCCATATATGCAGTCGAAACCAAATATTTTCTCCCATCAGGGCATATATATTGGTTCAATAACCCTGTCTTTGCCCCCGATGCTTTCGAAGAAGGAAATATGGCCAATATTTCCCCTACCATCAAAATTGATATTTCCATCAAATATGGAGTCATAGAGGAAATCACCATTGGCGTTGAATGCTCTCTGGAAGAAATCATCACCTACAAAGATCTCTTCCAGGAATACCGAGACATTTTTCCTAGTCATACACAGAGATGCCTGGTCTTGATCCCTCTATTGTTGAACATCGCATAGACACCTAGTCTGATATCACACTGGTTCGCCAAAAACAACGCTCGCTACACCCCTCCAAAGTAGCGGCCATCAAAGCCGAGATTGACAAATTACGTGCTATCGGGTTCATCTACCCCATCACCTATATGTCATGGGTCTCCAACCCTAGCCCCATTAACAAAAAATAGGGCACCATCCGTGTCTGTACGGATTTTCACGATCTCAATCATGCCTGTCCCAAAGACAACTTTCCAACACCCTTCATCGACCAAATTATCAATGATTGCACAGGCCATGAGGCTTTATCCTTCATGGACGATTTCCCTGGCTACAACCAAATCCAAATCCACCTAGCCGATTAGTACAAAACCGCATTCACTACCCCCTGGGACACTTTTGGATATCATGTCATGTCGTTTGGCCTAAAAAACGTCGGCGCTACTTTCCAATGCGCCATGACATACATTTTTCATGATCTAGCTCATATCATCCTCGCATACTTGGATGAACTGACAACTCGATCCAAGAAATGCACTTATCATCTCGTTGATTTACAAATCATCTTCCAAAGGTGTCGTCAATACAACATCTACTTGAACCCCCTCAAGTGCGTGTTCTGTGTCACTGTTGGGTGCCTCCTTGGGTTCATCGTTTCCCAACATGGCATTATCATCGACCCCCTCAAAGTCCAAGCCATCACGGAAATTCCACCCCCCTGGACTTTACGCCAACTGCAGAGCCTACAAGGCAAAGCCAACTTTTTATGGCGCTTTGTCCCATATTACGCTACTCATGCACACAGCTTCCTTCGCTTACTTCGTCACGACATCCCATTCCAATGGGATGAACATGCCCAAACTTCTTTTGATGATATTAAAATAGCTCTCTCCAACACCCCATTGATTAGTCCACCTGACTATAACCGCGACTATATCCTCTACATATCAACCTCAGCCATCTCAGTAGCAGAAGTTCTCATCCAAATAGGGGATGGAAACCATGATCATGTAATTTACTACATTAGTAAAAACCTTTCAGGGACACCCTTGAAATACAATCACGAAGTGAAGCTAGCCCTTGTAGTTTTCCTCACAGTCCATAAGTTGTGCTATTACATTATGATTCGAACTACCAAAGTCATAGCAGATTCCAACCCCATACAATACTTGCTCAGTCGTCAACAAATTAATGGTAAATTTGCACGATGGATCGTCATCCTTTAGGAGTACAACCTCGAATTCTCAACACCCAAGAGAAAGAAAGCCCTCATCCTCGCTGAGCTCATCACGACGTTTCCCTCATCCTCGCTGAGCTCATCATGACATTTCCCTCAGAAGCATCTCTTTTACACCCCCTCGGATGACCCTTGGTACGACGATCTTCTCGTCTACCTCTGAACACAAAAATTCGAAAACCACCTCTCCAGAGATGATTGTCGATGGATTCTTCACCAAGCTCCATGTTACCTACTCATCGGGGATGTTTTATATCGATGAGGGGTTGACACTATACTCCGTTGATGCTTGAATATCGACGAGGCCAATCGAGTCTTGAACGACTGCCACAGTGGTTCTTGTGGGGGCCACCTCTCAAGGATGTCCACCGCCCAGAAAATCATTCGTACTGGTTACTTTTGGCCTACCTTATTTCATGATTGTATTCATGTTGTGAAGCGATGTGACAAATGTCAGCTTTACGCCAACAAATCACGAGCACCACCTACTCTTTTACACCCAGTCATCACTGTCGGCCCCTTTTGCAAATGGGGCATAGATTTCATGACTTCCAACCCTCCATCTAGCAATGGACACAAATACATCATCATGGTAGTCTATTACTTTACCAAGTGGGCAGAAGCCATGCCTACCTTCAACAACACAGCTGAGACCGCAGCCCATTTTTTCTTCAACCACGTCATTTCCCACTTTGGAGTACCACTACAACTAGTCTCTAATCATGGGTAACATTTTGAGAATGATATTTCCGTTGAACTCTCATTCAGGTTAGGCTTCTCCCACGATTTTTCCTCCCCATACTACCCTCATTCAAATGGGCAGGTCGAAGCAGTCAAAAAGGTCCTCAAAACCATGTTACAGTGCACGGTTGACAAACATAAGACCAATTGGCATCATATGTTATTTGTTGCGCTATGGGATTATCGCATGGTAGTCAAAACTACCATGGGCTTCACACCATTTCACCTAGTCCACAGGGTCGAGGCCACTCTTCCCATCGAGTGTGAAATCCCCACCTTACACACCACTATTGAGCTATTACCCGACACTCCTCCAATGGAGCAGCGTTTGCTGAACTTAGCATCTCTGGATGAATATCATCGATATTCATTACAGAATAATGAGGCAGCCAAAAAACGGTCAAAGGCCACCTTTGATCGCCATGTCAACCTTCGCTCATTCAATGAAGATGACCTCGTCCTTTCTTACGATATCACTCACGATACCCTCGGCCACAGAAAGTTTGAGTCACTATGGCATGGGCCTTACATCATCCAACATTTCCTCACTAAAGGCGCATACATTCTGGCCTCTCCCGAAGGCCACCCTCTCAAAGAACCCGTCAACAGGTTGTACTTAAATAAATTTTACGTCTGAGCGTAGCCATTCTACACTAGGATTTTTCTTTTTTGTACTCTTTTATAGAGTTTTTAATCTTCTTTCTTCCATACCTCACGTCTAATCCATCATTTTTGTTATTGACAGATGCCTCCCCCATCGGCCTACCACATAGGTTATGCCAATGGAGCTAGCCATTGGACATAGAATCTCGCTTCGGTCACTTGGGCCCTCTATTCACCCTCGCATGAGCTGCTCCACTCCAGCGGCATATATTTGGGTTCAACAACCAATAACCAAGTTGAGTACATAGTCGTCATTGGCCTCCTCCCCGAGGCAAGTCATCACCATATTCGTCACCTTAGCATTCTACTAGACTCCCAACTAGTTGTCCTCCAGCTCAACAATGTGTATCGTGTCTATGATCCTTGCCTCTTCCACAAATACCTACAAGTTAGACTTTTTTCTCGAAATTTTGATTCCATCACATTCACACATATTCCAAGACAATTTAATCAAATAATAGATACTATGGCTAACCTAGTGTTAGATTGGCATTTATCACATCAAAATACCAGTATGCATACATAAATCATCAACATTCTGTCAATAGCATATAGATTAGACATCATCAAAAAACATTAACAAACATCAACACATATGAGAACCACAAAGATCCCAAAAGGTATATCCATATATATATATATATATATATATATATATATATATTGGTCAATGTGTCATCAGTGTTTATGTGTGTCAATGTGTCATCGTTGCCCCCACTACAACCACTCTCTGAACCACAGTCTTCCATGCAACCGGAATACCCACACGTTGTTCTAGGACTCCCTCATCCAAGATACATGACCACATGCCCTCAGGCACTCCCTGTAGTACTGCCTCCAAGTGGCGACAAACATTCTCGAACTCTCCCCCGGCCTCGTTCGGAAGAACATGTGATGGCCCTGCACTGGGGTCATCAAAACGACGTCACCTATCCACTCTCTCATCATCAGCATGCCTCGCCCTAGCATCATCACATCGTTGTCGCTCTCCTGCCCGTGGCTCTCCCTACAGAGGTCTCACTGGCCCTTGACGAGCCGATGCCCTAACCAACTCAACCTCATGACCGCGAGGTCCCACATCTTCACATACACATAACAAATAATAGCATTAGCATCCATCTATACAAAATATACATGCTATACTATCCAAACAAATCAAAACATCAAAAATCACACCATACCTCGATGGTTGAACACCTCTCCTGGAGGTAACACCATCTCTGGATCATCCTAGAAGTCCACCCTATAGTACGGATACTATAGTATGATCTACGGAATCTGCTGCCACACCTGTACAACGTCGTTCCTGAAATAATGGCCACCCTCCTCACCACTGTGACAAATCATGATCCTAGACCACTGCTTCATTCGCGGCTCTCGCACATCAGGTGCGCCCAACAACACTCTAGGGTGCAACATCGACACCCTCTCTAAGAACCATGCCACCAAGATAGACCCAAATACAAACTCCCCCATGTCCGCCATATGACACCTATCGAGCTGCCCTACCATCTTAGCATGGAGCATCAAACCCCAGGCAAAATGATCGCCAGCCAATGCCCTCTCCATAATCCTTGGCTAACCCCCACTGATCCCCTAAGTTACAAGAGACCCATAAACTCTCACAACCATCGCTTCCACACAATGATGAACAAGGGCATCCATCACCCCGATACTCACCATGGAGCTAGACATAAATTCATCCCTCGTACAGTACCTCTGGCCTAAGGCAACCAACTACCCATCCCTAGGTACTACAGGCTCCGCCGGTAAGGGCGTTCCCCGAAAAAGAAGCCCAATAAGAAAATATACATTCTCCACTACAGTGAAGGCCAGCTGCTCCCCCGCACCATAAAACAATGCAGATTCGGACTCCACATCCGAATCAAGAACTCTAGTAAATATGCATGTGCCCGCACTAGGAGGCACTCAAAGAACTTCAGCAGCCCACAAGCTGCCAAAGTATCACGAACCGTCGACTCCTCATTGGTCACAACCTCCCTAAGGTGTGACCAATCTCTCTCTCTCCAGTGAATCGACATCGTCCAAAACAATCACTTGCATCCACATAACCCAGTCATCGATCAACCATCTCAACCATAACCACATCAAAATCTCCAAAAAAAGATAAGTTTTTACACCCTTTAGCTTTGCCTCCAAGGCACGACTGTTTTATCCCACAGGCCTGCACACATGTGCACCTATTCATCCCATAGGCATGCACACATGCGCACCTATTGGACATACAGAGGCACATTCATGTGCCCTGTCACCTATACAGGCGTGCACGATAGCACACTTGTTCACTGCACAGTTGTGCACGCATGCGCAACTATTAAGCTTACAGGTGTGTATGCCCTGCATGCCTATTTCCCCCATTAGGGCACCCCAGTGCGTGGATATTCGTGTTACAAGTGCACACCCATGCGCGTAAATTTCTAGATCTCCCACACACTGGGGGTCCCACACCCACAAAACCCCCTGTACGACCCTCCATATAGGCCCTGCCCAAAAACAAAAACCCTAATTCTATGCAGGATGATACGACAACTAACCTGAAGCTCGTTAGTCCTGAATCAGCCACCTCGATCTCCCAGAATCTCCAAAAATCCTCTAAACTTGCTCGTCCACTCAATAACACAACAGGTACAAATCAAGTGGCATTGTGGGCCCTACAGCTATATATAGTCCATTTTGCCAAACTTCCAAACTCAATTCCAGGAACTCCAGGCGTCCATTTTTTGATCCGTCTTCAGCCACGGGATCAACACCCCGTAACCTACACCATGACAGTCCCCGGGCCACTTTCCATCCTTAGTCCCTGAGGGAAATTTTTCTCATATTACACTCAGGTACGCATGCTTAAATTATTGAATAACTGCTCTATGATCTTTCTCTTCAGATATTGTTCATGTCAGGTATTCGTTTTTCATGTGTGCAAGTACTTTCTCATCATATCTCAGCGGTCTCCCTTCAGGTATATTATCGACACTGGCATGTAGTATTTCCCTTTGAATATCACAATGCATTTTCAGTCACACCCCCAGATCTTTCCCTTTAGGATATATCCAGCTCTGCAGTACTCTCACCTCCACTACATTTCGGTATTGTCACCCGATAGTACTCCCACCCACATGAGTTGTCCCATTCATAGTCCCCGTGGGCACTTTGACACTCATGTTGTTTTCACCCTTTAGGGATGGGAGTCTCAATAGTCTTACATCATGTCGATAATCAACCACATACTCCTTCTCCTCATTTTGCTAAAACTACCCAATGGACTCCCAGGTTACTTCACCATGGTTCTATTTTAACTGCACCCCCACAGTATCATTAACCATCCATTTCATTCTCCGCTAGTTTGCCCATCTGTAGATTGTCCCCCATACATTTCCCTAAATACAGAAACTCACCTATGGGGCCCTAACCCTCCACTTGTTCTCCGAGCAACTTGCGCCCTCATCAGGCCAAGCCATCTCCCACTGGGGCACCCGTTTCTGTATCTACATAGTTATCCCAACTTATTCTTTTTTATTCTTTTGGTAATTGTACAAACCCCTTTTTTGCATTTTCATAGCTTTCTATTGCTACCTTTAGCGGCCTTCCTTTTTTCGGCAAAGAAACCCTTGTCGCCCTTGGTTGGGGCATTTCTCATTTTCCCGACATCAATGAAATTATCTATAAACCCCAAGTATCCTACAGCCCATACACCTTTTGATCTCTATGTTTACCCATTTTGTCATGCCTCTGGCACAATTTAATCTCATCTAGTCGTCCCCCTGACACTAGATTTAGTTTCATGGTTGTTGCCACTTTACATCTCCCCCCAACCAAAGGCAGTCTTGAGTCTCACTACTCCTCGACCTCATCTATGTTACCCATCAGTTCCTGATTCTTTCCAAGTGGATTTCATGAATCCCTCCACTTCTCGAAGTCACGTCTCCCTCTCTGTCGACATCAACACAGTTTCTAGCAGGGCGACAGTGTCTTAACTCTCATTACCTTTACAATGAGGAGTCTCGGATGACACAAAGAGAACCATCATTTCTCTCTGATTTCATTGACCCCCACCACATTCGACTTCAACACTTTCTCATGTTGCGGTGGGTCTTACTTTGCGACTAGTGCAGTTTTTTTTCTTATATTTGCCGAAGACCTCCGAACATTGTTAGGCCATCAATGAATGTGAATCATCGACACTTTATCTAAGTGTCGTTGCCTCTTTTCAGAGTTTATTCACCATTAGAATAGTCCTCTTCTATTATCAACATGCCCCTGAGGGCGTTGCAGTCATATACAACGACAGACAACTTTAGCTACTATATCACACTCCTTTTGAGTTACATAACATGAGCATGGGGCATGCCTGCCTCGTTTGCACACAGTTTATTTTTTACAGCTTACAAGAGTTTTGGTTCTACAGGTTCCCCTCTCCCTCCAACGGGTCACTCTTGACACTCTCATTATCACTCTTTCTTACAATGGTACTCTCAATAGAAGAAACACTGATGAATTTCAACTATATGTATGCTCCTAACCTCTTCCATCAGGGGGCATCTGTTATCACTGAAATTTTGTCCACAAATGGTTATAGGAATCCAGCATATTCAAACAACCATTAGTTCACCCATGGACCCAAAATCACAAAAAATACATTTCCAAAAGGTCCAAAACTATACAAATAGTTATAAAATCAACATGTGCTAAGGATATACAGGAAGCACGCGCACGTGCGCCAGTTGAAAACACCAGAAACATGCAGATGCACCCGAGGTGCGACTGTGGATGCTAAAAATCGTGCACACCTTAGAACGACGCATTTATGATGTTGGTCGGCTTCCCACCCACTTCTAGTTCAACTTCCAAGTCGATTTGACATCCAAATCTCGGTTGAATCTGTCTAGGTCACTGGTCAAAGACCTAAGGGTGCCCTAAATGGCCCCATGTTCACACTAAAGGCTGGTTAGATAATGCCTCAAAGCTATGCTATAAAAAGAGGCCATGGGTGCACTACATTTTCAAGGAATTCATTTGTATTGTTATGCTTCCTATATTCTCTTGGAGGATCCTCTTTCCTTGTCAAGAGCATACAAGAAGTATTTCATTGGAGCTATTCACATCACTTTTTGGGTGAATTATCTTGGGATTCTTTCACCATTTCTTTCAATTTTTCAAGTTGTAAGAAGAGCTTAATCTTGGGGGTTCAAGAGACCTCTTGTTGTGGTGGGAACTCCCCCTATGGACTAGCAAATAGGGTTAGATTATGCATGCAGATATGACCAAAAGAAACCTACTTTCTACCTTCGTCCCCAGACCTAATCCACATTTCTTTTCAGTGAATACATGGTTAGACCAACATACCTTGTTCTGGATGGTTGATGTCGATCCTTCTTCATGCTTAACCGCTTGTTGGCAGCTCTCCTCCCAAGGCTGACCTACATACAAAACAAGTAACAAACTACACATGCATTTTACCTACAGACTAATGGGTTAGAGATTCAAACATATATTTACTGAACTATGAAGAACTCATATAGTGGGACGGGAAAAACATTTATTTATTATTAACTTTAATGAATCAACTTACAATGTCAAGACCAGCCACTGCTCTGCGAATCCTGATCCTGGGCTCCTCTTCAAATGTCCTCCAACTTCTTTTCTTTGTATCTCTCTTTGCACAAGGATGGCTAAAGGGTTGGGACAATGGGAATATGCAATTGGGCAGAGTCTCTTTACTCTTATTCTCCTCCTCCAAATAGGACCCTTAACCCTTCTTTTATAGGCTAGAAGAAGCTAGGTATTTGGGCGAACCCTTGGCCATGCATGGTCGGAAGGTTTAGTTAACTCACCCAAAGCTATGTGTTTCATCAACAACTTTCCTTTTTTCATTCTTATGAAGGTCCACGCGAGATGTAGTGGGCCAGCTAGTGTGGACATTGTAGATCCACATGGGTTGTAGTGGGTCAGCTAGCATGGACTTTTAAAAATGGAGTTTTTAGAAGAGTTGTTCAGTAGTGTTTTGGCAAAGAAGGAATCTGAGATGGCCTAATGCTAGGTAAGCATGCATGGTGTAAATTAGGGTTATAACAGATGCCCCCTAATGTCTAAGGTCAAAAGAGCATCCGATGGCTGAAATACATTACCAATCTTTATTGATGTGCCGAACAAGTGAGCCCAAGAACCAGGAACCGAGAGGCATCGTCTGCAAAATAACAAATGTCTCACCGAGGCGGGCATACCCATGCTCAGGATAGAATAAATGCATGGCTATCAATCAAATACACTGTACATCCATGTCATATAACTATATAAAGTGTATCCGGGAATAGTACACAGTAGAGCTACATCTCGAAATCAAAAAAGATATACATGTAGAGTATCCATCTTCGTAGAAGCTGATAAGGCCTGATGGCTGGAGATGAGGGCTTCAGAGCTCAAGCAACAACTCCAAAATCTTCAAAACTTGGGTAGGAGTGTAATATGAGTGTAGGACTTCACTACCCAGAGGTCTTCGACGGCTCGTCAGTCATGGACTAGAGAATCTTGATGATCAGACTGAAGGCTTCATTGATTTCGAACAAAGACTTGATTGGACATTCAGGATGGCCGGGTATGAGGGAAAGAGACAAATTGAAGAGGGGCTAACTTAGGCTTGGTAGAAACTTCCCTTGGACAACAACATGACAAATTATGAGACTTAAGCAGCATGGCATTAATCATAAGCTTACGAAGCAGGAGGCAACGCAAACTCTCCATATGTTTGGAAGAATAACCAAATGGAGGAGGACATAACTCTATGTAGCGAGAAAAGCTTCCTAAGGTTGTATTACATCCCATAGTTTGACGAACAAACTGACATATGTGCTTTATCCAAGGGAAACTCATTATGCTTCCAATAAAGAAAATACTTTTCCCTTCCTCTTTTTGGGGTATATTTGATTTTTTTTGTCTTTTTCAATAATTTTGGAAAAAGAATAAAAGAATGTTACATTACAAAGGAGAATTGAGTGTCGCAAACATACTAGTTCCAAGCGCACGGAACAAAGGGATGTTCAGGGAAAAGAGACATATGCAAGAAAAGGACACTCGGGAAAAATCCTCCAGGGGCCAAAGGTGTCAAGACGCAGAGGTAAAATGCTACAGGGCTTGTGTATAAGGCATGCTTCAGATGGTTCAGTTGAGAGAAACATGGAGTCGGCATTAGGCCAAAGACGTGAGTATGCAAATGCGATTAATAATACACACAATGGTAACATCCTTCAATGTAAGTTTAACGAGCCCAGAGAAGGTAAGCTCGGTGGTTTTTCATATTTAGAGAGTCTGAAAAAACATAAAAGGAGACTCCATTGGGGTACCTTTTTTGAAGGTAGTCTAGTCGGTTCGAAAAAGGGGTAAACTAGCACTGACAAGACATCTATTCAAAACCATTTTAATGAGTGTGATAAAGACAAGATCACTCGACCATTTTTTCATTTTTAAGGAGTCTGAAAAAAGCTTAACTATGGACTCTGTCAAGAATTTTCTTCTGAACCATTTTAACGAGTGTGAAAGAATAAGGTCACTCGATGATCTTTTCAATTTTAGGGAGTCTGAAAAGAGCTTAACTATGGACTCTGTGGGGGTTCCTTTTTCGTAAATTTAGTCCCTCAGGCCCGAAAAAGGGGTAAAATGATACTTGAGAGTACTCTTCTAAAGAACTGAAGTTCCATAGAGTATACCTTTGTTCGTACAGTTGACCGTCTGGACCAAAAAAGGGATAAACTACCACCGGATAGATGTGACTTCAAATTTCAGTTTAACGAGCGTGAAAGGCCACAAGATCACTAGGCAATATTTTCATGTTTAGAGGGTCTGAAAAGGGCTTAAAAAAAGACCCGTAGAGGTTACTTTTCTCAGTTAATCTGGACGAGATCGAAAAGAATAAATGTAGTCTTGTCGGATGTTGCTTTTGGATCTGAAAGTGAGCTTGAAAAACAACAAAGTTAGCCCATGATCGACTCTTTGTCGGTCAATGCCTGGCATCTCCTCGAGGGAGCAGTATGCTCCGACAAAAACATTGTCTATGACGCCAAGGGTTCTGGAGATATTGATAGGTATCATTTCAGCAATGGTTTCCATATTACCCTCAGCATAGATCTCGTGTGTATCTAAGGGATTAATAGGACAAGACCTATCTCCAGTCATAGTCAAGGTGAATTCTCCGGCCTCGATTCTGCTTAAATCTAGGAGGAAGTATGATCTATAATGAAGATCTTCCCAGGGTTTGTCAGGACTAGTCATTGCCTCAATTATAGCTTCCTCAGTGGGCAAGACTAAGTCTAATGAATTGATGTGAGTAAGAGAACCCTGAGCCCAAATAGGCTCCAAAAGTGGATCGAACTCTTGTGCGGGAGTTGGATCAATGTTGGCTGAAGTTTTCTGGACTAAAGAGTACACTACTTCAGCTGCGAAAAAGGGCATGGACATGCCCGGGTTCCCTGTCCCATCCATCATGGTTGATGGGGAAGGAAGTATCCACGGATTGTCGAAGTAAGTCGTGCGGAACGACAAAACTTGAAAAATCTCAACCTTATGGTGATTGGATATAAACATGATATCGCCTTGAGGGGGCAGGTAATCAAAGGTACCCATCAAAAATGGACACAAACCAACCCCTACGTTGACCACGCTTGGTCAAGGATTATCAATCATCGGGACCATGGATTCCCCCAATGAAGGGTCAAGTCTGGAGAAAGAAAATTGATCGATGGTCACAATCCAGCCCTCATGTGGAAACAACAAGACCTAGAAAATTGTAGCAACCACAGCTTGCATGGCATAAGTCCAAATCCTTCCTAACAAGAGGTTATAGTCGAGGGGTGCATCGACTACCTCTACCTCGACACACACGACCTTCCCTCCTAACTACACGGGGAAAGAAGGAATGACGCCATGTGGTCGAAATGAACGACTGTCGAAAGAAGTGAGGAGAGTAGGTGACAGAGACAAAATGGGTTGGCCAACGGCCTTCCAACATGCCAACAACATAACGCATGTCGAGTCTCCCTCATCAACCACCGTGCAGAAAATATTTCGAGTAAAAGTTTTCGTGGGATAAGCCACTACTATATGAAATGCTACGTGGTAATGAAGACGAGGTTTTAGATCTGTTGTATCCAGCATGATTGTACCTAGATTACAAGTCTCGATAGATCCTAAAGCGGTTAACAAGGCTTTCCTCTGGGAAGGGAAACTTTGGAGGACCTCCAAAGCGGACATTGCACAAGGGGTTTGTGATAAATCCTCCACCACGGAATAGTTCTGGGTGGCCCTTGCGTTTGGGTTGTGAGAATCTTTTTTGAATGCTCCTTTGGGGATGTGGGTCATTATTTCACCCAACATCTTCTCAATCTATAGAGGAAGAGATGGGAGTTTGGCTTCTTTGCCCTTCTCAGAAGTGCTTAGTTTACTATAGTCATGTGCTCTAGTCGATATAAAAGCATCACCCTTCACCATATATACATTCATGGATGTGGGGTTGGTTGAAGATGAAGAGGGTCCTTAGTTTCCCCCTTCCGTGCTTGTAGAGGCTTGGGTTATATTTTTCCCATGTTGAAATGGATTGGTTAACATAGCAAGTTGTTGCTACGTCACAAAATTTTGGGCTTCTGCAAGCCGAGGACATAAATGGCTCAGGTGGTCTTCCACGCATAAGTTGCATGGATACCTCGCCTTTCGTTTCTCAGTGTCGTCCCTGCCAGCATTATCGGTAGGTTTTTTTATCCCCCTTACCCTTCTTTCGTTGTTTTTTCTTTCCTTCAGGCTATTGGGTGGCCTTTGGATTAGTCGATTGCACTATGTGTACATCCAACGTTTTGGTAGGGGGAGCAGCCAAAGCATTAGTTTGGTTGTTCGTTGTGTGTTGTATAGACAATTGTTGCAACTGATTCGTTAGTTGCTCAGCGGGATTTGTTTGTGTTGAACCAACAATACCATCGGCATGTGGTCTAGCTCTCTGTCTGGTTTTATCAAGTATTGAGCATGGTGCATCTAGCAAGATCTCATATAATAAACCAAACTAAGAATAGATTAGCTCAAGTTGTTGAGCTCTCATGATGGCTTCTTCTTTGAAAAATACTCCCGACATCGCGACGTCTTTGGACAATTGTGGGACCAAAGACTTAAGAAACTACTCGACCAGGAATGCTGGTGGGACTGGTACCTTAATTAAACTCTTTCTGCATCTCCATTCTCGAATGTGGTTAGAGATATGGTCTACTTTAGTTTGTGAGAAATTGGCCAATAATTTGGTGCCAGCGTCGTATCTCATAGGCAACTAGAAATGGTTTAGGAAAGCGATCGCTAGTTCACCGAAGGAAGAGTATATTGAGTGGTCGAGCTCAATGTATCATTTCGTGGCACTCCCAATGAGAGTACGTTGAAACAATCACAATTGTACGGAGTCATCTTTCAACGAGTTAGATGAGCACCAAATATGGAAGGTAGTCACATGATCTCCTGGATCTTTGTTAGGCTTGGCTTCAAACTTTGGGATGTCTGAAGGCAACTTTGTCGGCATAAGAGGCCAACGTGGATCATGACAAATAGGGTCATTCAACAACCTTGTCAAGTCTGGAAAATGCAAGGTTTCCAGGAAAGGTAGTTTGGGTTGTTGGTGATAACCTAGGAAAAAGGGGCTTGGAGTTTGACTGGCACCAGGTTGCCAGGAAAAGTTCGGCTACTGGCCTAGATTCTAGTATAAACCATGGCCATGGCCAGCATATGGATTTTTCATGTGAGGAGACATCATCGACAGATTTCTGAGATAGGACATAGATGGTTGGGCATACATTACATTAGAAAGACTTTGGGAAGGATTGCTCCATGTCGGTCCCATGGGGATAGGCATAGTGCTTTGTCCGGGGTTCCATTGATTATGAAAACAATTACCCTAGATCGGCATTCCTGAAGAGGGAACTAATCCCTGCCAAGAATTCCAAGGACTTGTTGTGGAATAAGTTCCTGGGTGTGTCCCCTGTGTAGGAATAGTACCCATCATAAGAATAGGTTGTCTGAAACCAGGGTTGACCCCAGTGGGGAAAGTAGCTAATGAGAAGGCATTATTACCAAATGCACCAAACAGAGAAAATGGTGTTGAACCTACTGGCATATTATGTGAAGGTGGTCCTTGACTCCCCTCTCCAAGTAAACTATGGTGTGTAGGTTGCCCGGCAGTTTGCTGATGCGAGCCACTGAGTTAAGGGTACGAATGAGGCATATGACCTCCTCCATAAGGGAAAGTGTTAAAAGGAGAAGGAGTGCCCCCCATGTGTCCTTGCAGAGGAGCGTTAGAGCTCCCTTCCCCTAGACCTGAAGTCTGTGAAGTGGAGTAGGAAAGTACAGGACTTGTTCCTGAACTAGGCATCCCATATGAGAACGGAGGGCCTGTCACACTTGGTGTGAAAGGGGTTGTGGCTGAAGCCAAAGACAAGATCGGACCAATGTGAAATGTAGAGGCGGTCAAGACCATGGTGGCTCGGACTGGTGACGGTGGATTAGGAGGTGGAAACTCTCCTGTGGTGATAACCATAATGGGAATTGAAGAATTCCCTGAAGGAGTAACAACATTTGTTTCCATTACTATGTGCGACACTGTCTGGCACTCGTAAGGATGAATCTGTACGATGGTGGGTGCCAAAATATCAGTGGTGGAGGTTTCAACCAAACCAAAAGCTTGTGCGCCAAGGTATAAAATGGTTGATTCCTCTAGATGTTGGTCGGGCACAATTTCTTGTGACCTGGTCACTTCAAAAGACCCTTGTTGGTCTAGCTTTCGCCTTAGTGGTGGCGAGGGTGGCTCCAGTGTAACCAGTAGCAGGACAAGAAGCCTTCGTGACCAGCGGAGCTCGTGATCCTCCACTATGTGAGAAGATCAAAGACACACTAGGGTAGTTTAATCGTTCAAAAACAATACGCACTAAAAAAGTCCCTAGAAGATAAGATAGGCAAACACTAAATTAATTGGAAGAATAGTTACAACAACCAACACTAGAGCAACTTACCGGTGCAAGTGCAACTCAAAAAAGGAAGCACCCTCTGGGTATACTCTACAAAGTGTGGCCTGATGTCTGTCCTAGGTACCACGATATACCCCCATAGTCACCTGTGTATGTCCCTAAAAAAGATAGGCAACTAGGTTTCCAACGCTCGAACAGTCACCAGGCGGGTACAGTCGAAAGTCGGGTAGACCACAATGAACAGGGTATCGAGCCTGAAACCTATCAAGGGTATCGAAAGAAAGTGGTCTGGAAGACAACTAAGGACCTCAAACAGATTTGAGACCCATGAAGCTCCATGGCAAATGCAATCAACGGAATCCCAAAACAAGCCCTCTATATGTGTTCTCCACTACGATTGGTCCAACTTTAGAGGGGTTATCTCTACTACCTTTCCGCATGTGACCCCGTGTTTATCCCCTATGTTAGAGGAGGGTCCCGGATAACTTTCATGATACTGGACTTAGACACTCCCTAACTCAAACTCCAATGTTTGATTTTAATGGCTTTGAAGAGTTTCCTCTCCAACCTAATCCAAGGCCCTAATCCTGAACTAGTTGGTTAACCCTACAAACATAAAAGTCTAATAAATTTTAGATTTAGCGTTAATTTTATGGATTATCTTATGTCAAGGGGTATGAAAGTGAAACTAATGATGTTTTGAAAGACGAAAGTAAAAATGAATAAAAAGATGGAAACAAAAATTTCACTTAACGCAAATTTTCAATAAATTTTCAAAATTTTTATTTTTTATTTTTCTAAGATCTTTGGAATCAACAAACTTAAAGAAGGATTTCACTCAACTATGATCTATTTAAGATCTAAGTAAACTATCAATAACTTAAGAAAAAAAATATTTTTCCCTGGCTACTAATGCAAAATCACACTTTTCAACCAAACAAGAAAATGAAAGAGATTTTTTATTTTATTTAAATGATGATAAAGCAAAAAGGAAAAATACCAACAAGTAAAAAAAACCAAGAAAAACAATTCTGGCCTAATCGCAGATCGAAAATAATCACTTCAAGAAATCGCACACTAGCAACTTAAAAAAATGACTCTCACACTTGTTTAAAAACCCTAAAGAAATATTTTCAATGACAACTTTTAAATGAAAAAGCAAGCTAAGGCAAAGATCAACCCTAAGCTACTGACTGCTAGGACAGAGATTCAAAAACCTGAGAGGTTTGACTCTTTTCAAGGGAAAGGATGACTGCCTTACCCTCAACAAAAACTATCCTGCACAAGCACATTACTGACAATCCAACAACAAGCATGTGCACGCGAGTTGTGTAGAGCCAGAGGGCATGTACACGCGTGTTGGCCTTATACAGGCCACGTGTATCTCTAAAACTATGAAATAACTACAAACAGACAATCTAAAATATGAAGAGACCACTAATATTGAGAACCAGGATCTCTTGAAGTCTTAGACACTCTCTTTAACAAAAAAAAAATCAAACAATGCACAGAAAAACAATCGTAAAACAAACCAATCTGAGACATGACTGCAAACAACCAAGACTTAGAAAGAATTCCAGAAAACCCTTAAGAATGACTGATTCTGACAGGGAAGAGGAGGACTGCCTCAAAAAATTTCTAGAATCTACACGCTATTGCTACTTCTTCAGCTAGCGTTTACACGCGGGTTGTAAGAGAGTAGGGTGCGGATACACATGTGCAGACCTTAACCAGGCTGCGTGTACCTCTGTGGGTCTCGGACAAAAAACACAGTCAAGCAAATAACAGAGATAGCTGGTATGGAAAACTAGACTCTTTGCTAGCTCAAAATTTGCAGAAACTTCAAAAAATAGGCAAGAAAACCAATCTTTTAAAACTACCCAAAAATACTCCCAGGAACCCTAGAGACATCCCCAGTACGGTTGCCAATTCTATTGTGGTGGGAAATCCCCCTATGGACTAGCAAATAGGGTTATATTATGCATGCAGATATGACCAAAAGAAACCTACTTTCTACCTTTGTCCCCAGACCTAATCCCCATTTCTTTTAAGTGAATACATGGTTAGACCAACATACCTTGTTCCGTATGGTTGATTTTGATCCTTCTTCACGCTTGAACGCTTGTTGGCAGCTCTCCTCCCAAGGCTAACCTGCATACAAAACAAGCAACAAACTACACATGCATTTTACCTACAGACTAATGGGTTAGATATTCGAACATATATTTACTGAACTATGAAAAACTCATATAGTGGGACAGGAAAAACATTTATTTATTATTAAATTTAATGAATCAACTTACAATGTCGAGACCAGACCTAATCCCCATTTCTTTTCAATGAATACATGGTTAGACCAACATACCTTGTTCCGTATGGTTGATTTTGATCCTTCTTCACGCTTGAACGCTTGTTGGCATCTCTCCTCCCAAGGCTAACCTGCATACAAAACAAGCAACAAACTACACATGCATTTTACCTACAGACTAATGGGTTAGATATTCGAACATATATTTACTGAACTATGAAAAAATCATATAGTGGGACAGGAAAAGCATTTATTTATTATTAAATTTAATGAATCAACTTACAATGTCGAGACCAGCCACTGCTCCGTGAATCCTGATCCTGGGCTCCTCTTCAAATGTCCTCCAACTTCTTTTCTTTGTATCTCTCTTTGCACAAGGATGGCTAAAGGGTTGGGACAATGGGAATATGCAATTGGGCAGAGTTTCTTTACTCTTATTCTCCTCCTCCAAATAGGACCCCTAACCCTTATTTTATAGGCTATAAGAAGCTAGGTATTTGGGTGAACCCTCGACCATGCATGGCTGAAAGGTTCAGTTAACTCACCCAAAGTTGTGTGTTCCGTCGAAAACTTTCTTTTTTTTGTGCTTCTGAAGGTCCACGCGGGCTGTAGTGGGCTAGCTAGCATGGACACTGTAGATCCATGCGGGTTGTAGTGGGTCAGCTAGCGTGGATTTTAAAAATGGAGTTTTTAGAAGAGTTGTTCAGTAGTGTTTTGGCAAAGAAGGAATCTGAGATGGCATGATGCCAGGTAAGCATGTATGGTGCAAATTAGGGTTATAACACCTCCCTTGGAGGAAGAAGGGACCCAAAGTCTCCCTTTCTCTTTGGTGTTTTCTTTCCATTAATACAATCCTTTCCATTGGTGGCATGAGTCTTGTTTGTTCTTTGTTCTAGTGCCCTTATGCACTCTAGTTTAATTTTTTTATTGTTCTTAGTTTGGTATTTTCTTTATATTACATGTTTGTTGTTTCTAACTCTTATCTTCACTGTTGTCTTGCCTAAATAACCCAATTGGGCTTGCAAGCACCTCTGTTTTTCTCATTTCGGTGACAAAAGAGGCACAACAATTATTAATACCCCCCATTAATATTTTTGAGGGTGGGGGTGGGGGGAATATAATAGGGAGGTGGGGGTGGAGGGGAGATAATAGGGAAATATTATTAATATCCCCCTCCAACCATTGATATTTCCCCATTATCTCTCCCCCACCCCCTAAGGGTGAGGGTGAATGTGGGCTATAATATTTCCCTATTATCTCCACCCTCCCCCTGCCCTCATGGGGGTGGGGAGGGTGGGGGTAGGGAGGAGATAATAGGATATTTCTCTACTATCTCCAACCTCATCAGGGTGGGGGTGGTGGGAGATAATAGGGAAATATTAATAATATTTTCCTATTATCTCCCCCCAATATTTCCTTATATCTCCCCCAATCCCACCCTCATGTGGGGGAGTAAATAATATTTCGTTATTATCTCCTCTCACCCCCACCCTCATGTGAGAGGAGATAATAGGGAAATATTAATGAGGGTGTGGTGGGGAGTGGAGATAATAGGTAAATATTAATGAGGGTGGGGGCAGTAGAGATAATAGGAAAACATTATTAATATCCCCCCCCCCCACCATTGATATTTCCCTATTATCTCTCCCCCACCCCTTGAGGGTGAGGGTGAAGGTGGGGGAAGATAATAGGGAAATATTACTAATATTTCCCTATTATCTCCACCCTCCCCCTTCCCTCATGAGGGTGGGGAGGGTGGGTGTGGGGGTGGGGGTGGGGGTGGGGAGGAGATAATAGGATATTTATCTATTATCTCCACCCTCATGAGGGTGGGGGTGTTGATATTATGGTAGTTGTGGGAGGTATTAAACTCCATGTGTAACCTATGACAATACTAGAATATTCTGAGAAGCAAGGGAAACCATAAAACATTGGATAATAACCCTAGGAGACAAGTCATCTCAAGAGAATATTTATTATTAAGTTATTATCCTCTAGGAAGAGAAGTCAGCCTAGTTAGGTGACTTGGAGTAGTATAAATAGAGGGCACTAGAGCTCATTTGTACACACTCTCTCTCACAACTGCATAAGACCAGTGGTGCATAAGTTTGGAGAGGGGTTGCAGCTACAACTGCTGCAACTGGAATTTTTGGTTTTGGCTTGGACTTTCTATTTGGTTATGGTTTGGAATTTCTACCTGTTATGCTAACTCTAGAGAGAGGTATGCTACCTTGATTGGCTATCGGTTTTAGGGTTTTCTTCCAGAATTATTCTCTTTGTCAAGGTTAAGGTGCTTGGGGGTGGACTTTTTGCCTATGGTTGTGTGACAATATTCCTATATTGTCTATGGTGAAACAAGCATACCTATTATTCTAACAGTTTATGGGCCCACACTATCTTCAGACAATCTAACCGCTGGAAGATAGATTGGGAGGATTTTCTCAGTTACAGTTGCAATCAAAGTTTTTCTACAACAACGAAACCCTAACCCTCTTAACATGAAGATTACAAGAAAGAAAGAAAAGTTAGAACAACCAATTGAACAAGTTATTATACTGAGAATCATAAGACTGCCAGCTTGGTTTGAACCACTAGAAGCAATCAAGCAGAAGAAATGGAAGTTGTGATGAAGAATAGTATATGTAAGAAAATGTGAAAAAGACTTATGAATGGAAGAATTGCGAGATTCATAACTAGAGGTTCTTCCAAAAGGAGGGAGAAGACTACGACGATAGCTTGTTCCAGTAAACCAGATATACCTCTTGCAGTATCCATGTAAAATATTGTTCTTCCCAATAAAGAAAATTGAGAAAGAAGTGTATACCATAAAGAGGCCCATGTATGAAGATAGAAGAATACCTTGCATGGATTCAAGCAACTTGATGCAGAGTATCTCATATACAACAGAAGCATGGTGAAAACTTCCTATGACAGAGAAACTGTATCAGAATGGTTACTCAGAAGTCTGGGATGATGGATTGCTAATCCATGGAAAACTACCATTATGATAGATCTGAAGAATTTGAGAGACTCTAATCTAGTAGACCAATCTCTGTATTGACAATTTGGCTCATTAATGTATTTGAAGAATACTCAGTCGGATATTTGTTTTTTGGGACGTTTAAATTATGAAATACAACTACGTGAATTTATCAATTCATATTGGGAAGGGAGTGCAGATGAAAGAAGAAATGCTACTTGGATGTGTTTTAGTTTGGTCTTTGTCACAATGTCATGGGTTAGCAGGAAACATAAGTTTGTTGCAATCAACACTACAAAATCAAAGTGTATTTTAGCTTGTGATGTGGCTCTGTAAGTTGATTTCTAGACCGTTTGATCAGGTGTTGAATTCGACCATGATATATTAATGAGAGCTATGTGAGTCTTTCAGAGAAATTGTGTTCCATGACAACTCAAAGTACATTGAGATCAAGCATTATATTCTCCATGATAAAGTCCATAAGAGAGAAGTGTTTCTCCAGTATATCTCTAGAGATGAGCAGATAGCGGATATTTTGGTCAAGACTATGTCCAAGATGAAAAGTTTGTGTACTTAAGAGATAAGATAAGGCTCGTGGAGACGACTTCCTTATTGGAAAAGGAAGTGATTACTCTCAGGTTGGGAGGGAACACTGATATGTTATTGATTTATGGATAGTCATTTTTCAGTTCAGAAAAATGGTCCAGGATGGGAAGTTCCTTTCCAATTCGGAAAGTGGTTCGATATTTATGACGAAAAGACATTTTCTAGTTTGGAAAATGGTCCAGATTGGACAGTCATTTTCTTAATGAAAATGGTTCGATAGATTTTTGATGTATCATAGACAACGATTCCCCTTGTGGCCAGTGTGGGGGAATGGTCTAGGAAAGTGATTCTTCTTGGCAGTCACTCTAAGTAGTGGTCAAATAGAATGGTCTGCCTCACCAGGAAGTCATTCTTTCGAAGTTCACAATGGTGAGCAGTTTCGAAGAATGGTCCGTTTTTGGAGGTTGGTGGAGGACAGTCATTTCCATATGAAATGGTATGGATAGTCATTCCCTAGGGAAGACTCATTCTCTCCAGTTTGCACTATTATTAGTGCCGAAGGAATGGCCTAGTTAGGTGAACGGTCCAGGTTCATCAATCAGGGACAGGCATTCCCTAGCGCAGACTCATTTTCTCCAGGTTGCACTATGATTAGTGCTGAAGGAATGGTCCAGTTAGGTGAATTGTCCAGGCTCAGAAACCAAGGACAATTATTCTTCTATGCTTGGGAATAATAGTCCATATATCTCATCGCTAATGTTTTACCTTTTTTAGGGAAGATGCTCTTCAAGATCTCACATATGTGAGTGGAAGAATGGCCTAGATGACTCAGTTTATATCATGATATTATTTAATGCAGGTTGATTTCAGATGATATTGTTGTTGTGGATATTGTATTTCTTTGGACAGTAGTTGTATGCTACTATGGTGGATGTGATCCACAGGTAATGACAATGTGTCACTAGTTAGTAGTTGTGTGCTACTAGGAGTGGTTGTGTACCACTGGATAGTAGTTGTGTACTACTATGGATAGACACAATTGTGTTATATTGGATGGCATTGTTTTGATTTCCATGGAGACTATCACTAGTGTTGGAGATGATTACCAACTAGATGGATAGTCAGTATGTTGATGGACATACATTCTCCCTATGGAAAATGGTTCAGGACGGTCATTCTTCTAGGACATATGTCTAGATTAGAATAATAGTCCTTGTATCCCATGGTGTGGCTTCCAGCATCTATTGGAACAATTATTCTTCTAGGACATATGTTCGGATTAGAAGAATGGTTGTTGTATCACTCTATGGAGTGAGTGACTTATTCAACATCATGCCTGATTACTCTGATGGAGTATGGCTTCAAGAGATGATGCAGTTGATGCTATTAGATGACACTGATAGTGATGATGGTTCTCATGATTTGACCATGAGATATCTTGTGTGGCTATGATGATGCTACCAGTTAAATGGTTTGGTTTTTTCTCAAGACAATTTCCTTTGATACCTCCCTAGCTAGGAAGTAGTGTTGATATTATGGTAGCTGCGGGAGGTATTAACTTCCACATGTAACCTCTGACAAGACTAGAATATTCTAGGAAGAAAGAGAAACCCTAAAACATTGGATAATAACCCTAGGAGACAAGACGGCTCAAGAGAATATTTATTATTAATTTATTAGCCTCTAGGAAGAGAAGTCGGCCCAGTTAGGTGACTTGGAGTAGTATAAATAGAGGGAACTAAATCTCATTTGTACACTCTCTCTCACAACCGCATAAGATCAGTGGTGCGGAAGTCCGGAGAGGAGTTGTAGCTGCGGCTACTGCAACTGGCATTTTCGGTTTTGGATTGGACTTTCTCTTTGGTTATGGTTTGGACTTTATGTCTAGTACGCTAGCTCTAGAGAGAGGTACGCTACCTTGATTGGCTATCGGTTTTAGGGTTTTCTTCCGAAATTATTCTCTATGTCAAGGTTAAGGTGCTCGGAGGTGGCCTTTGTGGCTATGGTTGGGTGACAATATTGTTATATTGTCTATGGTGAAATGAGCACACCTATTATTCTAACAGGAGGTGGTGGGAGATAATAGATAAATAATAATAATATTTCCCTATTATCTCCCCCCGATATTTCCTTATTATCTCCCCTCACCCCCACCCCCACCCTCATGTGGGGGAGTAAATAATATTTCCCTATTATTTTTCCCTCACCCCCACCCTCATGTGGAATGAGATAATAGGGAAATATTAATGAGGGTGAGGGTGGGGGTGGAGATAATAGTGAAAATAGAGAAATATTATTAATATTTCCCTCCCAATTATAAACATTTATCTATTTATCACTAAATCATAATTCAATAAATAATTGATTTTATCGATAATTATACATTACAAAACCTTTTGATGATAAGGATCATGGAAATTATACTTCTTACAAATCATGATAAAATCTTTATGGAAAAAAAAAACATTGATACTCCCATACTTTTTATCACATCTTCTCACTAACCATGATGAGATTTTCATTGGGAAAAGAATTGGTGCATACTCTTCATCATATCTTCACCTTCAAATATACTAAGTCTTCATTAATTTGTACAATTATGTTAACCTAAATATTTTAGGTGTAAGATGTAAGTGTAAATATTGGGAAAGAATTGGGTACATGCTCTTCATCATATTTTTACCTATAATATATTAAGTAGTCATTAACTTGTACAATTATGTTAAAGTAAATATCTTTTTAAATTTGTTATGAATCTGAAATTTGTACATTTATATTAAAGTAAACAATTTAGGTTTAAACTATTAAGTTTGGTTTGCAAAAACTTATCTGAATTTTTACATTTATGTTAAAGAAAACAATTTATGTGTACATTGTTGAGTTTTCTTTAATTTGTACATGTATGTTCAAGTAAACATTTTAAGTGTAAGTTATTGAGTTTATTTTTTTCAAACTTGTTATGAATATGAATTTGTACATATATGTTCAATCAAACAATTTAGGTGCAGGTTATTGAGTTTGTGTTGTTTTCAACTTGTTATGAATCTGAATGTATACATATATGCTAAAGCAAACAATTTAAGTGTAAGTTGTTGATTTTTCTTTTTTTAACTTGTTATGAATTTGAATTTGTACATTTATGTTAAAACAAACATTTTAGGGATAAGTTGTTAAGTTTGCTTTTCCTTTTATCATGAATATGACATAATTGGATTATAATGATATCAAAAGTAATGTGATGTAATTTATATTATTAAATAAAAGAAATATTTAACAAATATAATATATCATCGAAATAAAACAATGTTAAAAAGTAAGTAAAAATACCCCAATATTTAAAATATAAATAAATTCATGTAAATTAATAATATTTCCATATTATCTCCCTCTCTTCACCCACCTCCCAAGGGTGGGGTGGAGGGAGATAATATGGAAATATTGAGGATGAGGGTAGGGGGAGATAATATGGAAGTATTGAGGGTGAGGGTGAGGAGATAATAGGAAAAGAAATTATACTTCTCATTATGATAAAATCTTTATGAGAAAAAAAAACACGATACTCACATACTTTTCATCACATCTTCTCATTAATCATGATAAAATCTTTATCAATAAAAAAAACATTGATACTCACATATTTTTCATCACATCTTCTCATTAACCATGATGAGATCTTCAGTGAGAAAATAATTGGTACATACTCTTCATCATATTTTCACCTTCAAATATACCAAGTCTCCTTAATTTGTAAAATTATGTTAACATAAATAAAATAATTAGTACATACTCTTCATCATATTTTCACCTTCAAATATACCAAGTCTCATTAATTTGTATAATTATGTTAACATAAATATTAAGTTGTAAGTGTAAATATTGGGAAAAGAATTGGGTACATATTCTTCATCAAATTCTCACCTTCAAATATATCAAGTGGTCATTTATTGTACAATTATGTTAAAGTAGATATCTTTTTAAATTTGTTATGAATCTGAATTTGTACATTTATGTTGAAGCAAACAATTTAGGTTTAAACTGTTGAGTTTTCTTTTTTAAAACTTGTTATGAATTTGAATTTTTACATTTATGTTAAAGCAAACAATTTAGATGTAGGTTGTCGAATTTTCCTTAATTTTTACATTTATGTTAAAGTAAACATTTCAGGTGTAAGTTATTGAATTTACTTTTTTCAAACTTGTTATGAATATGAATTTTTACATTTATGTTCAACAAACAATTTAGGTCTAAACTGCCCAAGTTTTTTTTTTCAACTTTTTATGAATCTAAATTTGTACATATATGCTAAAGCAAACAATTTAGGTGTAAGTTGTTGAGTTTTCTTTTTTTAACTTGTTATGAATTTGAATTTGTACAGTTATGCTAAAACAAACATTTTAGGCTTAAGCTGTTGAGTTTGTTTTTTCAAAATTTGTTATGTATCTGAATTTGTACATTTATGTTAAAGAAAACATTTTAAATATAAGCTATTGAGTTTACATTTATGTTAAAGCAAACAATTTAGGTGTAGGCTGTCTAATTTTCCTTAATAAGCTTAAGTTAAAGTAAACATTTCAGGTGTAATTTATTGAATTTACTTTTTTCAAACTTGTTATGAATATGAATTTGTACATTTATGTTCAAGCAAACAATTTAGGTTTAAGTTGCCCAGTTTTTTTTTTTTTTTCAACTTGTTATGAATCTGAATTTGTATATATATGCTAAAGCAAACAATTTAGGTGTAAGTTGTTGAGTTTTCTTTTTTTAACTTGTTATGAATTTGAATTTGTACAGTTATGTTAAAGAAAACATTTTAGGCTTAACCTGTTGAGTTTTTTTTTTTTAATTTGTTATGAATCAGAATTTGTACATTTATGTTAAAGAAAACATTTTAAATATAAGCTATCGAGTTTACATTTATGTTAAAGAAAACAATTTAGGTGTAGGTTGTCTAATTTTCCTTAATCTGTACATTTATGTTAAAGTAAACATTTGAGGTGTAAGTTATTGAATTTACTTTTTTCAAACTTGTTAGGAGTATGAATTTGTACATTTATGTTCAGTCAAACAATTTAGGTGTAAGCTACCCAGTTTTTTTTTTCAACTTGTTATGAGTCTGAATTTGTACATATATACTAAAGCAAACAATTTAGGTGCAAATGGTTGAGATTTCTTTTTTAAACTTGTTATGAATTTAAATTTGTACATTTATGCTAAAGCAAACCTTTTAAGCTTAACCTGTTGAGTTTACTTTTTAAAAATTTGTTATGAATCTGAATTTGTACATTTATGTTAAAGAAAAAAATTTGAATATAAGTTGTTGAGTTTTTTTTTTTTTTTTACTTTGTTTTACACTTGTTAATAATTTGAATTTCTACATTTATGTTAATCCAAACATTTTAGAAATAAGTTGTTAAGTTTACTTTTCATAAACTTATTATGAATCTGAATTTATGAATTTGAATTTCTACATTATTATGTTAATGTAAACATTTTAGTTCTTAAACTTGTTATGAATCTGAATTTGTACATTTATGTTAAAGGAAACATTCAAACTTAGGGGTCAACTGTTAAATTTGTTTTTTCTAATTTTGTCATGAATATAACATAATTGAATTCTAATGATAATGTCAACATTTTAGTTCTTAAATTTGTTATGAATCTGAATTTGTACATTTATGTTAAAGGAAACATTCAAACTTAGGGGTCAGCTGTTAAATTTGTTTTTCCTAATTTTGTCATGAATATAACATAATTGGAATCTAATGATAATGTAAACAGTTTAGTTCTTAAGCTTGTTATGAATCTGAATTTGTACATTTATGTTAAAGGAAACATTCAAACTTAGGGATCAGCTGTTAAATTTGTTTTTCCTAATTTTGTCATGAATATAACATAATTGGATTTTAATAGTAATGTAAACATTTTAGTTCTTAAACTTGTTATAAATCTAAATTTGTACATTTATGTTAAAGGAAACATTCAAACTTAGGGGTCATCTATTAAATTTGTTTTTCCTAATTTGTTAATGAATATAACATAATTGGACTCTAATGATATTAAAATAAAAAGATGTAATTAATGATATTAAAATAAAAAGATGTAATTTATATTATTAAGAAAAAAATATTTTAACAAATATATGAAATTATGAGAAACTTAATACATCATGGAAAAAAACAATGTTAAAAATTAAGTAAAAATATTCAATACTAAAAATATATAAATAAATTCATGTAAATTTATACTTTCACATTTATACTTTCTTAAATACAGAGACATAGAAATGTATAAAATAAATAACCAAATATTAAATTAATTAATTAATGTAAATCTGTGTTAATTCTGGAACGTTTTACATAAATNAAAAAAAAAAAAAAAAAAAAATAATAATTATAAATTCTTGTGATGCTTTTTAATAGATCAGAATGATGATGAAAAAATAGAAAACAAAATCAAAACATCAATATTAATGTGACTTAATTTCCACTTTAATATTTACATGTGAATTTAAATACCATTCTTATAAATATAATAAGATAAATCAACATAAATTTATGGGAAGTTAGGAGACAACAATCTGAACCCTGGATTTTTTAAACACTAAAAGGTTCACATATGATATATTTATAATACATTCAAAATGCTTAGCAAAGCAAAGAGAGATGCATTAAGAATGATGGTAAAAAAAACCATGACAGAAACCTGCACTATATAGTGAATGACCTACACCAATAACTCCTGTACTCACATTCTCTGTAGGAAGCACAAAGAGTAAATCTAACTATAAATTTTAGTGTTGTTGCCAATAAGCATCTGGTAGTGTTATCAGTAACAAGCATCTTTTATTGATGGATTTACTGGTACATAATTGGTGACGATATATAATGTCACTGTAAATGTACAAAGACTAGGACGCAGGAAGCAAGCCTTGAACCTCCCATACAGTTTCCAAATCAGGGATTGCAAATTCATTATAAATGCAATGGAGAGTTATCCAGTGGCTACAACGAAATAACTGGAAGGATTAGGGATTGTAAATGCGTTGGAGAGTTCTCCAGTGGCTACAACGAAAAATAACTGGAAGGATTGATTACCAGACGAAACTCTTTACCCTTGTGGATTCAACCCTGTCATTAGCAGGCGAAGCGCTAAAGAAATGAAAGCCCTTTGCTTCTGCACTTATTCAATGAAAAGAACAAATGCAGTACTATCTATCAGATTAAAGAGAAGGATGGGCCCAATGTACTTCCTTCGCTTTGTTCAGCAATTCTAGATACTCGAAAGCCAATGTTGGTAGGGCTGCAAAGGGCAAAGGAGACGAGGACAGAGAATCAAATGCGAATGGCGGTTTTAACACATGATAACAACGGTGCATCCTGAACCTGGTTGACGCTACTGATAACTAAAAACCGAAATAGAGAATACGAGCGCAAGAAACATTCATGCACGAAGTCTTTGCATAACCGTTAAAAAAAAAATCGAGAAAGGAGATTTGTACTGTAAATACCTGGTCAGATCGTTGCTTAAATGGAACGATTCGCGCCAGAGAGAAAGAAAAGAGAATCTTATTGACAGCTAGAGATTCATGAGCCTGAATCGAAACACGCTATCTTTTCCGCCGCAAACGATAGAAGTGCAAAACAGATTAAGATCCACCAGCAGATCGAAACCGAAAAATGTTTTTCTTTGAGTGTGGAATTCAAAGATAGCGTGCTTCGTTCCAGGCTATGAATTTCCAGGCGGCAGAAGCCGGGGAGAATCGAAACCAGGGCGGATGAAGATAGCGTAGTAGCTGAGAATGAGAAATTGCTTTTACATTATAATACCTGAGGAGGGGATAAGAAATCGGAAGCAGAGGGATCCGTGCACGGGAGGGAAAAGACGGGCAAGAGGGTACGTAGTACATAATGACTGCGGGGGCCAGGGAGGGGCCGGGCCAGCCCTCTTTCACAAGTTGCAGGTCTGGGCAAGAAAATCAAATAAAATGCAGACGAATATTCTGGCGTTCCAATCAGATGTGGCGGTCGCCTGTCCCTGTGCATGTTGCCTATGGGTTGTGGATGCGTGTCAGTCCAAGGGCGCTGTGGGAGCTGGTGCCCCATGTGATTGAACACCCACCTCCATGCATGGCTCTCCGTATGTGTGCGTGTACAACTGTGTGTAGACCGACGAAGGGCAGATAGAGAATAAAAAGGCCATGTGCATTGGCTGGAGGCGATCGGATTTTATTCGATCACCCATTATTAGGGTTAGGGTTAGGATTCTATTTTTCCACCATTGACTCCGACGTCGACTCTTTCCAATGTCCAATGTTGTTCCAAATTAAGCTATAATACGTTTGCAATAATGGATTTCACATGGCACATGCTTCCACATCCTTACCAAAAATGTTTTTGTTATTTCTTCTCATCATACCACTTGTACAATTCAATTGAAAACCTACATGGGGGACGGGGACGGATACTCTTGTGAGCCACTTGATCCCATTTTTAATTCAACGGATATATCTAATTGGTATCAATCAATCCTATTTTTAATTCAAGGCATATATACACTTGGTACTAAACAAATACGATATATATGTGGAGGAGGGCTCACAACGTATTTTTAACTTTATCATTTTTCTAGTCACGTCCCACACTCACCTTTGATAGTGACGATTACATGAGGACCGTTAAGTTGCACGTTAGCTTGCCATGNTCATTATATACTTCACTCTTCATAGGCACTTCAATAGGTGTTGTTATTATTATTAAAGCATTCATTTCACTCATTGAGTCTTCCTCTTAGCATCTTGATCCCGAGAATCTTCATTCCATTTTTAATTCAAGGCATACATATAGTTAATCCAATACTCTAAGCATCTTGATCCCATTTTCAATTCTTCTGAAAGGCATACATATAGTTGGCATTTCACTTAAAGATTTTGGAGTCCTCTAAGCATTTTGATCTCATTTTCAATTTCTCTAGTCTTCTAAACATTTTGATTTCATTTTCAATTTCTCTAATCTTCTGAACATTTTGATCTCATTTTCAATTTCTCTGAAAGACATACACACAGTTGGCATTACACTCAAAGATTTTGGAATCTTCTAAGCATCTTAATTCCATTTCCAATTCCTCTGAAAAGCATACTTTTAAGTCCTTTAAACATCTTGATCCTATTTTCAATTTCTCTGAAAGGCATACATACAGTTGACATTGCACTCAAAGATTTTGGATGCCACTCAAAGATTTTGGAGTCCTCCCAGCATCTTGATCCCATTTTCAATTCCTCTAAAATGCATGCATATAGTTGGCAGGCATGCATATAGTTGGCATTGTACTCAAAGATTTTGGATACATTAATATATATTTTGTAAACCCACTAAAAAGGATAAGGTAGGAGATTTTTTAATTTCATGTTGTTGAAAGATAATTTTCATATAATTGACATATACATTAATATATATTTTGTAAACCCACTAAAAAGGGTGAGGTAGGAGATTTTTTAATTTTATGTTGTTGAAAGATAATTTTTGCAATGATGTAGGTTAGCTATTTATAGATTTGAGTTTGGTGAAAACTCACCAAGCTAATCCAAATTGAGAGAGCACTTCTTTCCAACCATTTCTCAATTTATGGAATTGGATAAACACCATTTTGCAAGGAAGTGGGTTAGTTATTCATAAATTTTAGTTTGGTACTTCAAATTATATTAAGCATCTAATTGGACGAAAGAGGGCGCTTCGTTCCAAAACTTTCTCATTTATTTTGTTGTGTAAAATACCATTTTTAAAGTGAAAATGAAAGTGGGTTAGCTATTTATACATTAATGTTCATGTTTGGTGATAGGATAATCCAAACTATGTTAAATATTTGGTTAATTAAATGATGCCATTTTATTTTAACAATTTTTCAATTTATAAAATAATTATAATAATAATATTTTTTTTAGTTTGAATTTTTATATATTAATTAATAATAGCAAAATAAATATAAATTTCAATTATATTTTAATTTTTAGTTTCTAACTAATTTTCATTAAATAATTATTATTGACTATATTATTATTATTATTGTAAGTTAGAGATTTGTATTAAAAGGACATTGCACATTAAAAAAATATATAGTTGTAGATTTAAATATGTAGTGAGGTGGTTGCATTGCCGAGGTGGGAAACCAATGCAACCATCTGCCAATCCATGACACAGTTTGAAAACTAAGTGCCTATCATAGTCTATATGCTTGAAAATTGTTAGGCCACGTAGGGTTCAAACAAAAGAGTAAAACCAGAACGCCATTAGCAAAAAACTAGTTTGTGAACCTGAGACACAAGTCGTCATTTTGAACCTGGGTCCATTTGGGTCTGCTTCCCTTGCGCATTTTTCATCGGTGCCATAGTCGGGGCCATTATCCCTAGAGCTGGAGTCATGTGAAGTAGAGAAGAAATCAATGCCTCAAGGCGCTCCTCACGTTGTTCCTGTAGCTCGTATATGAACAACAGATCTTCCAAGTCGCGTCGAACCTCGAAAACTAGGTCCTGAATGATTGCAATTGCACTCTAAAGATCCATGTGTTCATCACGGCATGCATAGGGAGGCTGAGGCGGAGGTGAAGGTGAAGGTGGAGGCAGAGAGGCAGGAGAATCGTGGGAGGAGGTGGAGTGACTAGGAGGAGCAGTCGGAGTGGGCGGGCTGGAAGGTGGCAGCTGGGTCGAAGGTGCATCCTCGCTGAGTTTAGGTATGTAACCAAGCGAATTGCCCAAATTGCCAAACCATTCGACCCTGCATGCCCAGGGGGAGAACAGAGGAGGAAGGTCCAAGGTGGACGAGTGAGTAGAGTGAGGTTGCAGGTCTAGCTTATGGCGACAACCAAACCCCTGAGAATTATACCAATCGAACCCTCTCTTCGATTTGCCTCTTTTCCTCGGCATCTCAAGGATGAAGAGGAGAGGAGGGGCAAGAAAATTCAACGGGACACAATGGAGAAGGGACTGTAAGCCATGACAAAAGCTTAGAAGTGCAGGAACCGAAATGTGAGAATGAACGGGATAACCCATCGCCGAGAGGTAACGTCGGAGGAACTTGCCCGCATGACGAGACTTGCTGGAGTACTACCCCATCATCTTAACATCGCTTGTGTGGAGGAGCTGGTGCGGGTACTCTGCCCGGAGAATGAACTGTCGTGACTTAACTCCCGTCATAAATAGTCGGTGGTGTTGTGGAGGTGGAGAGACACATGGGTAGAGGGCACCAAGTGTACGCCTCTCAAGGCCATGGGCACTATGTTCGCGGTGACACTCCATCCGAGGATAATTATTATTAATTATTAATAACTATATTATTATTTAATAATTATTATTGATTAACTATTCTCTTAGTTTTAACATTTATATTTTTATTATATACTTTTACCTTATTAGTAATAACAAAATAACTATCTTTATGTTTCAAAAACTCCATACACCAGAATTACAAAATTAACATTATAAGATGTAAATTTTTTAATAATAAATAATAATCTAATTTTAAAATTAAGACCATCACATTAATGTATAAAACTCCTTTTAATATATGAAACTCCCTTATTTATTAAACAATGAAACTCCTCTACACAACAATGTATGTACATTCAAACAACAATATATGTACATTCAAAATCTTAATCTTGAACAAAATTATAATAAACTCACTTATTAAGTCAACGTCTCATTAAATTATCCAAAGTTCCTTCGCAATAAGTATGCCCGGCTTATATTTCATGAAGTTGAAGTGTTGAAACCTCAAATAATTTGGATGGCTAAACACTAATATACTTCAACTTCATCATCTCTTCTAACCATAACATCAATTCAAAGCACTAAGCTTACATCTCGAGAGGTTTAAGATTAAACGTTTACTTATAATTTTTCTTTATTATGATTAACTCATTTCATTGTCCCTTAGTAATTTCAACTCCGCCTCATTAAAATTTCATTGATTTTATTAATTAAATTTGTATATTGAATTAAATAGATTTTTAAAATTTATATAAAATTTAATTAATTTGTTTAATATTAATAAGAAGATTCATTTAATTAAGATTCATAATTTTAGATTTATTTTTTTTGTTAGTTAAATATTTTTAATTTGCTGGATTGATATGATTTAGAAGGTTAGAAAAGTTTTTTATTACAACATAGATTTTCTTTAAATTTAGTTGTACAATATTTTTAATATAATTTATATTTTCTTTTATAAAATCTATAAAGGTGTACATACCTTAAGGTATGTGAATTTGAACCTATAACTTTTTTCCATGAAATTTTTTTCTCAAATTTATAAAAGGTATAAATTCATTTACATAAAAAAGCTTCCGCTGGAAAGAGAGCAAGATTGGTGTTGTCACAACATAATACGGACCAATACAAAACCTTGTTCAAGTGACTTACAAGGGGGAGAAGAAAAAACTAGAGAAGATCACTCCAAACAGGAGGAATAATGGATCTAGATAGCTTACTATGCTGAAAAAACATCAAAAACTAGATAATTTGAACCTATAACTTAGAAGTAAATACATGTTCTTAATCATTAAATCCACTCAAATTATATATATATAACCCATATTATTATGAATTGATAAAAATAATGAAAAATAATAAAAATTAATTTATATATAATATTTAAATTTAGATTTTAAGTTAGACATCGAAGATATTTAACATTTGAAAGCACCGAAAGATTCATTCTTACTATTTACCATTACCATTATGAATTACTAGAGTTAACGGTTTGAGTTATAAAAAAGACACATGTATTCATATATTTGTAAATGTTTTTTATTTATTAATAAAGAGTGGCTAGATATTAATATGTATAAATACTCACTATGAAATATGTGTAAAAAGTTAAACATTCCACTTATTCTATATTAAACTGAAGACTTTAACTATTAATAATAATCCTTTTTATTTTAGATGTTTAAAGTAATATTATTCATTTTCAAATTGAAAATTAAATGATAATACTGTAATAAAATAAAAATCAATTTAATGTGTTAAATTGAATAGTTACCTTTTTTTTAAAATAATAAAGTCATTGTCAAATCATCATAGTCATTTTAACACTATATTCAATAACACTTAAATGAAGACTTTAACTATTAATAATAATCCTTAATATTTTAGATGTTTAAATTGATATTATTCATTTTCAAATTGAAAATTAAATGATAATACTGTAATAAAATAAAAATCAAGTTAATGTGTTAAATTGAATAGTTACTTTTTCTTTTAAATAATAAAGTCATTGTCAAATCATCATAGTCATTTTAACACTATATTCAATAACACTTAAATGCTTTTTAAAATGACATTTATATAAATTAAATAATAATAATAATAACGTTGTTTTGAGATTTTTTGATATAAAGTGTGTAAGGAGTTTTGAAACATCATTACAGACAAATGAAGTTGTGATGTTTGAAAAAAGTGTAGAGGAAAAACTTTAAAAGAAAAAAATATTTAGATTGTGGACAAAAATGGTACGAGGAGTGGACGAAAAATAAAGTAACCATTAAAAAATTAGTGATAAAGTAATTAGATTAATAATAAGATAATGACATCCTCGGATGGGGTGATAGTGTCATCCAGATGTCAAATGGAAAGGACAGACGACAGTCAATGTGGCACCAACCACATGACAGGTGTGTGCCGTCCCCTCCCTCTCGCACCATGCATTTAACACAGAGCCATTGTAACAAGAGCGCCATTACTCCTAGTGCGCCTGGCTCTAGCCTCTCGTCCCCTCGATGGATCAATTCAATGGCTTGGTCTTTACTTTGCTAGTGTGTGTCCTCTTCCACCAACGTTATTTGCACCTTGAACCTCACCAGGCATCTTCACATATTCATTCGCATTCGGCCGAGTCCTCCAACAGTCTACGCTCTCCCCTGTTGCTCCTTAGCTTCCTTAACTTTCTTCTTGTGCTTGCTCACCTCACCACACCTCAGTCATGCCGAGACAATGAGGGAAATCCAAACGCAACTCGGCTTGGAAACCAAATCGACCGTGCTTGGCTCTTTGTCCTCCTCCTGCACCCTCCCACAGGTCATCACCCTCCTTAGCGGAATTTGGTCATAGCCTCAGCAGTCTCTCGCCCCTCTCCTTGCCCTATGCATGCATGATCGAATGGTTTGATCTATTGGGAAATTCTCTGGGTTTCAACCCAGGGCCAATTTCAGACTTGGCCTCCTCTTCGCAACCAGCTCCAGTCGAAGATCCCAATTCCTCTGCGAATTCGGCCCATGAACCTTCGACAGTCCATTCACCCCCAGCCCAAGCTTTCTATGTCCAAGCTCCGAGTGAAGGTCTCGGCACCAGCCATGGGCATCAATAGGCGCAACCTCACTCCTACGCAGACTGTGTCTCCTACACAAAGATACAAGAGGCCTTGCAATTCTGCAAGGCCTGGTGTTCGAATTGTGAAAGGATTTGGATGACCTGCATTTTTGTCTAGAAATCTTGGATGGGAAGGGGACACAATTACTGCAAATTCTTTCAGCCTTCCATGAATCGTGCCACCCTTCATATATGGAACCAAATGCATCTGGGAATGAACAATCAATCCTAGTACCAACTGCACAAAGGAATCCAGAGGAGGAAGCATCGTCATACACAGCTCCGACACTCAAAGCCACCTCCCGGGATGTGTGGCCACACTACAAGCCCACAACCTTATTGGCACAGGTGTCTCTCTGCATGGTCAGTTGGATGTTTAGATTCTATTTTTCCACTTGTCACTTTTAGGTTTATATTGTCTGGTTTAAACTATGCCATTCTTAGATGGAATAGTAAATCGGTTTCCCCCATGGGGCGATGTTACTTTAGTGTTTAGACGATGTCCTATGACTGATATCTTGATACATTGGTTCTCGACCTATCAGGCTGGCTGAATTGGTTCCCCTCAGGGGCAATTCAATTATTACAGTCTGGTTTAAACTACTGATGCTGTAATTTTTGTTTTTGAAAGGTTTTTTATAGAATCTTACTTACAATTTTTTTTTATAAGATAATGAGGAGATGAATTAGATTAAAATTTATCAAAAAATAATAAGTTAAAACTAATTAATTACTTAAATAAAATAAAATAATCAAAAATTGAGTTAAGATTAATTAATTAATTAATTAGACTAGGCTTAAAATTAGGGAGTTGCAAGGCCTTGGATAAGAGGATACAAAGAGAAAGAAAAGGAAAAGAGAAAACAGAGGACAAACAAATGAGAAGGGCTAAGAAGGAAAGGGGCAAGGAAGGGGAAGGGGGAATCCCAAAGGAGAGAATAAAACAAGTTAAAATAAATTAGGTTTGACGACCTGGGTGATAAATGATGGGCTTCTAGGCTCAATTTGTACCCATCCTCACGATTAAAACTATTGAGATGTTTTTCAATTTCTAGAGCTTCTCGGATGACACAAGGCAAGTGATAGGGTGCTCAAGCTAGGATTTCATTTTGGTCAAAACAAATTAGGTGTTTAGATTTGAAAGAGTGTTCAACAATCGCTGACTTAGTGATGTGATTGTGGGTAGTGTTAGCCATGTATTCTTTGAGACGAGGTTTAAAGGATCTACCAATTTGGCCAATGTATGATTTGCCATAGGAGCAAGGAATTTGGTAAACTCCCGGGTCGAGCATCTAGTTAATTTTGTCCTTGGCAGATTTGAACGACTAATAAAGGGTTTAATACAGTTTGAAAACAATTTTGATATTCTTTTTAAAAAAAGTTTTAGAAATGTGATGAGTTGTGCCCTTAATGTAAGGAAGAGAAATGAAGGCTAGAGGTAGGTATTAGGAGGAAGATTTATTTGATTTATGATTGTAGATTGAGCAAAAGGATTTGTTAAGTTGAGAGATGGAATAACCATTAGACATAAGGGCCTTGGTTATGTAAGATTTTTCTCAAGAAATTTGGGAGTGAAGATTTACAATAGATAGAATGATGATGGGATTGGGAATGCAGGTATCTATTAGTGTAGGTCAATTTTCAATAAACATAAACATAATGGATAAGGGGGAGCCATTAGGAAGAAGAAGAGAGATAAAAACATCAAAA
>ML782001.1:129964-139964 GCA_009831015.1 Picea engelmannii
AAAAAAAAAAAAAAAAAAAAAAAAAAAAACAGGAGGGAAATATCTTTTTACATTTCCAAAATGAAGTTAATATGAAAAAATGCTATTTAAATATTTAATAATGATTTAAAAAAATTGACATCATTTGAATTTTGTTTAAACTTTCTACTTACAAAATAAATGTCAAATCATAACCTTTTTAACATTCAACTCAATACAACTTAGAATTTTCTGGAACAATATTTAACACAATATGGCTAGATACAAAGATCTCAAATGACTATATATTATTTTCAAAGATAACGGGTTAATCTTGAAAAGAACGTTGATTAAACTTATATATTAATATGATTTTTTTTAAATATTAACGTGTCATGATTTTTTTTTAATATTAACATGTTGTTTTCTTAAAAAAATTAATGCTTGATATGGATTTTTTTTAATAATTTTTTTTAAGTTAATTGATTAAACTTGAAAAGAATGTTGATGAAACTTATAGCTGTAGGTTAAGATTTTATGAAAAAAATTGTTGGGTTTGTAGATTTGAGTGATTATTTTTGTAGAATCCGAATGTTTTTAGAGTTTTTCGGCATGCCGAATCCATTTCTACATTCAGGAATGAATTCCAAAACCAAACTTATATATTGATATGATTTTTTAAAAATATTAAACTGCTATGATTTTTTTTTTAATATTAACATGTTATGATTTCTTTATAATATTAACGTGTTATTCTCTTATTATTTTATTAATGGTATTATTGATATGATTTTTTTAATATTAACTTGTTATGGTTTTTTTTTTAATATTAAGTGGTTATTCTCTTATTTGTAATTAATGGTTTTTCATTTTTAGTGATTATGAGTTGAACATCCATGGAAAACATTTGAAATTTGAAATTTTAATATAATAATATTTAAAAAATACATATTTATTCTGAAAATTTATATTGATTCAATTTGTTAATTAAATTATATTATAATTAATAAAGTATGAGAAAATATAATGATTAAAATTAAAATTTATAAATTATTTTGTTATATACATAGGATTATTATTATTAGTTTTATTTTAGTTAAGTTTTATGGAAGTATTTTGGAAAAGAAGATAAGTTTATGGCTAAAAATTCATGGAAAAAGAGCTAAAGGACAAGCCGATTTGAGAGGCTATTATTCAGCTATGAACGACCTTGTCACGCTTAGGATCACTGCAAAGGAGTGTTGCAATAGTAAAACCAATATCCTTAGTTGTTTCGTTGACTTTAGGAAATATTTCGACATTGACGTGCCTAGGACTAACCTTTGGAATAAGTTAGAAGCGCTAAATGTTCCCTCTGAGTTGAGAGATGTTATGGTATGATTGTATGAGACTGTTATTGCCACATTTAAGAGAACTGAGGGATAGTAAGAAGAAATTAACTGTAATATTGGAGTCAAGCAAGGTTGTCCTCTATCCCCTACTCTTTTTGGCATATATACATTGACAAGTTAGAAGATTGTCCTCGGATGGGGTGTTCTCAAGACCACATAGAGAAACAACTAAAGCATGGGCGGTGGCGCTCTGCTCGAGGGAAAAGGTGGCCATCCCATGCAATAAAACTTACATCCCCTCAGGGATCCCTCGACACTTAACTTGATCGGAGTTGGATGTATGCCAGGAGCTAAGTCAATACAGAGGCCTTGATGAATGCACACCAAGAGATGATGCATATGGTATGCCTCTTCATGATCTCGACTTAGGGGAATAACCCTCCCCGGTCATTTATGTCACCTCGCATTGCTCCATTGGTGTACTTGGAGGATGACATACAATGGGCGTTGATTATAATGTTGAGTGGGACGAAAGGTACAAGGTTGGAACTTTACTGTCTCCGGACAAAGCTAGGATTGAAATTGACCCAACACTTAGATTTCACATAGGTGAGGATAATGTGGGAGGATATTTGGCTCATGATTATAAATTTGGTACTAGAATGGAAGATCTAAGCTCGAACTATCATCATTATGTTTCCAATGAGCAGAATGTACAACAATTCGAGGGCAAGAGTATGCCCAACCTAGGATTTATTTATTTGTTGGACTCATGTTCTAGCAATTGTAATGCTGGAAGGGTTTGGAGATTATTATGTTTCTAGAACTGGTTTGTGTTATCTTTCTCCATTGTCTGTTCCACTAGTCATGGCTCCATGAGGTAGGAACTAAGGCCATCCCTCTACAACTCGATCTCGGGCTTCCAAAACAGCTAGAGAAGCAACAAGGTTTTGTGAGGATATAGTCCCTGATGAAGATAAATCTGCAATGCAAGAGCTAGAGGAGGAAGTTCAACTTGTGCAAGAATTTAAGGAGGATGATGAGGTGGAAAATCGGGTCAGAGTTCTGGTTTCAAACTTGGGTTTCATCAGAACTAAGAAGTCTAAATTCTTTTGTACCTTAGAACTCTATTGGAATTCAAAAACTCTGGTGGCTTTGGGGATGTTTCCAAAAGAGGAGGATTTCAGACAACTAAAGGGAAGAATGGAATATTTGGAGATACATAATGGTTATATTATTGAGGTCCTCACTTGGATGAAACACCATTTGGGTGGGACCTTCACTCCCCTAGAGAAGAACTTCTCTAGGATGGAATCTTTGAATGCTACTATCCAGCGAGATGCTTCTGTAACCCTCCACCCCCAGGTTTCTCATGAATTCTAATGGAAGATACTATGGTTTCAGTTTTTTCTTTTATCTTTGTTATCTCAATAAATCTCAGATAGCCACTATTAGAGGCAAGTATGAACATGTTCAAACTAATATTTTTAAGTTTTTAAGACATATAAACATTTTAATGGTCTGGTTTCTCCTTAGGGGAAGGATTTTTGTTACCCAGAGACTCTCATGGCCTCTTTGGGTTGGATCATCTTGACTTTTTTTGTATATTTTTTTATAACTAATAGAATAGATACTTACCTACAAAAAAGAGAAGAAGTTTATTTGGAAGATGAAGGTTGTGTTGGACCGACTCTTGCTAGTGCAGTCATCATCCTTCTCCTATATGTCGATGATATTATTCTTCTGGAAAAAAAATCCCATGACCTCAAAAATCAACTTAGAACCGTCCAGGACTTCTGCTCTAGTGTAGGGATTACGGTGAACACTAACGAAACGATGGTTATGATAATTAAATCCCAAAATATCACCTATGATAGTTTCATGTATGACAACAATAAATTGGAGGAAGTGTTTTCGTACAAGTATCGTGGAATCGATATTCATCACAAGCTTAATTGGAACTATAGAATTGAGAAAAGTACAAATAGAGGGTGTAAATCTTATTATGGGCTTGAAAATAATTGTAAATTAGTAGAACTTTCGCTATGGGATAAGAAAAAGATCCTCTTTGAGACTCTCTCCACTCTTGTTATCTTATATGGATGCGAATTTTGGGGATGAAGTATCTATCAATAATCTTGGAGAAAGATAGAGAAGATGCAAAATAATTTTATCACTTATAATCTCAAAATTAAAGGCAATACACCCTATCCTATCCTCCTCCTAGAAGCGATTATTTCTCCCATTGAGAGCATAGCTATGATTAGGTATTCAATGTATAAGAAAAATATAAACAACATGGATAACACACGACTCCCAAAAATTGCTTCAGAATCCAGCCAAAATCACCAATGGCTTAAGAGGGGATGACACACATGGCTTTTGATGTTTACTCATTTTGGACAAAATGATTTCACCTTATTTTTTCTCTATGGATCGAATGAAAATAAACATTTTTCTTATTCATGTAGAAAAGAAAAAGAATAGATACAAAAGGAAAATGATGCCAAGTCTTGGCTAAATCATTGGGGAATAAAGGAAGAACTTATTCTCTAGAATAATGATGATATTAAAAATATCATTAAAGCTAAATTTAAGGATATTCTTTGGTGTGATCAAGAATTTGAGGATAAAATAAAATTAAGATACTATAAGGAGGTGGTTAACCCTAATATTGAAGATCAAAGTATCTTTATGTTTTGACTAGCATAAGGAAGAGAATCAATATTTCTAAAATAAGAACTAAGGGTGAGTCCACGAAGTTGGTGGATGATAAAGTGGCAACGAGGTGAGAAGGAACGTGCACCCTCATGAATGCATGCACATTTATAGGAATGCACACACGTTCCTGATATGACAAGTTAGACAAACCCCGAACCTCCACTTAGAGAGCCATGTAGGCATGCTCCCAGGAACACATGCACATTCCATAGAAACAAGTTTTCAGGAACGCAAACATTCCTTAAAAAAAATGAAATTAAAATAGCATGCATGCTTTCGTAACGCGCACACGCTCCTAAAGCACGTGTGTTATTAGAACAAGGAATGCATTTGCATTCCTGTTAACATAACTAATCTCTCTCTCTCTCTCTCTCTCTCTCCCACCCCCTTCCCCCTTATCCCCCCCTCTCTGTCCCTCCCTCCCTCTATCTTCCCTTCTCTCTCCAACCACTCTCTCCCTTTTTCTCGCTCATTATCTCCCCCTCTCTCTCCCTCTCTCTCTCACTCAATCAACCATCCAACATATACCATATCCAAATATCACGACAACCATACCAAGAATTCCTCAAGAATTCACCATGCCATAAGAATAAATAAGCATCAAGACAAGCATGTAACAATACCAAAACTTTTGTAGATGATATGAACATGTAGAATGTTTATCTGGAACTTGCTTCAGATTTCAGGGACCTAGCACCAACATCATCTCAAGTCTTCATGACTTTTTCACCTGTACGCAGCCTCCTCTACTGCAACCTATGTATACACATTCCTTCATCCATTGTGTCCCATGTATGTATGTGACTTGATCCACTGCAGCTCATGTACACCTCAAAAACTAGGGTTTTTTATGAAGCTCCAGAACTTTCACCGTCAAACCTCCTTTATACCTCAAAATTGTGAAACTTCTAATGCATCCATGAGTACCTGCAATGAGCCTTTCACCAAAATATATATATTCAATATGCTCAAATATAATTCCCATAAGAGACCCTTACTATCTTATTTATACTTCTCCAAGTAGCTTCCTCTATGGGTGATCCAGATTCAGACCCAGGAGCTTGATGGTGCTCAGAAAGGCCTAAAAATCAATGTTCTCAAAATGGATTCAAAAAGGAAGTGTGCATAGGCCTCATCGATACAAAACCAACACAACTTGAATGGTCTCAAACGAACATCGTATGCTCCTGATATCGCATTATGTTAATTTTGTCAAACATGCAAAAAATATGTTGACTGTACAATCTGTACAATGCCACGTGGAAGATGGTTGTACAGGTCGTACAACTTCCAAACAGGAAGTGACATGTGTCACCACTGGAAGGGTGACATGTGGCACATCATACAAGTGTCACGCGGCCCTACCGTACTGTGACATGTGGCAGGGTACGACGTTGACATGTGGCAGACAGATTGACGTGGCAGACATGTGGGCGAATCCCATGTTGAAAAGTGGCAGACATCATGGGCGAATAAGGTGGTGCCATGTGGCTCAGACTTGGGATTCCACGTGGCACCCAATGGTTGGTCTAAGTTTATGGAAAAATTGTGGAGCAATCCAGATTCAAACTCGGGACCTCTGATGGGAGGCTACGCCTTGGGGACAGGTTGGATGCCATTGCGCCAATCTTTGGAATTGTTATACCTTATCCAGTGTATTATATATAAATTGTATTGAATGTAAAAATGGAAGCGGAAGTGGGATAGGGATAAGCCCCAACCCACGGGTTTGCTACATATATGACCATCGCCTATCGTTTAGGCGCTCCACTCTCAACCATGGGCGCAGGGGTTAAGATAAGCCCTTAGTTTAGGGGGTTAAGGAATAAGACTCGGGACTTGATACTTGGCACGTAATATTGGGGATAGACCCTGATTTTATGGGATTAGATATGACCAAGTATTTCGGAGGTAAGGGGGAAACGCGCAACCCTTTGGGTTAGCACTTGGCCACATCATAACAATATGACTATGTTTAAGGGGAACATGCTAGGCCTAAGGGTATTAGCCCTTTTATTATGAAAAAGTGGGTATTATCACTATATATTAGTGATTTTTGATGATTTGTTTTGGCATTTTTGGAGATTTTGGACATATCTTGGTGGATAATGGCCCAATTTAAGTGCCACAAGAGGTGGGTTGTTGAGATTTGATCCCTCAACCTCATGGCTATATAAGCCAAGCCATTTTGAAGTTTTAAAAGGTAGGAAGAGGTGGGAATTAGCTTGAAGCAAGTTGAGGAAGAACTTGCAAAGGTCAAGTTGTCTTGAGCAGTGAAGAGTAGATGAGCTTTGGAGGCACTTTCGAGGAGTTCTACTCCACCTTTTTTAGTGTCGTCTATTGTGTTGGGTTCCTGAGACAGAGCATAATACAGTTGATTCATTCATAGACCTATATGATGTAATTTCGATGCAGATTTTAAGAATTGAATTTTGAATAGAAAAGCCTCCCTCACTGAAGACAAAGGCCCAGAGACGTAGGCAAATTTTTCCAAACTCCGTTATCAACTTCTGGTGTCCAATCTGCTGATGGTTTGCTTCTTTGTGTTATCTGTCATTTCTATTCATTATTTAAGTCTTTGTCGCTTATATAATCACTTGCATTGTCAAAAAAAGTATTGATAAAATTGAAGTCATAGTGCAAAATTGCTAAGCACTGATTTCGGATCAAGTGGTATCAGAGCAAGCTAACTATTGCAGGAATTGTGAATAAGAATGGGGAAAATATTGAAGGGAGCCAGACTCCAAGAGCTCGAGGAGATTAACCAAACAATTCAGCGAGAAAATGTTGAACTGCGAAGATTGGTGCAAATCATTGAGGAAGACAGGGAAAGATTGCGAACAATGATGTTAGCAACAGAAGAAAGGCTAGTTGGAAGAAGTCCTTCTGTTAGAAGCCTGAGCCCTGTCAGGGATGATGGAATTCATCCATTATGTAGGCAATCTGATGAGGAGGGTTCGTGTAGTCCTACTACTCCGATTAAGGAGCAGTCAATAGGAGAGGCCATGGGCACATTCTCCTCGTCGGCGGAAAGTACTTATTATACTCCCGCTTCTCCAGTAGTTGATTAGGAAATGGATTCCGAACAATCAAGATATTGCAGCATTTGAAAAAAATACCGAAGGAATTGGTATGAGAATGTTATCCAAGTTCAGATACAGGAAAGAACAAGGTCTTGGAAATTATGGCCAAGGCAGAGCTGAGCCGATTGAGGTGTGAGAACGACCACTCCATGAAGGATTGGGTTATGTAGGAGAATCTACTGATGACAACAATACATTGGTTTGTTGCACACATTGTCGGAAGTTCAGACACGATGTTGACCATTGTTGGGAGCAACATATAGAGCTGACACCATAATGGTTTCTAAATCATCAAGGAAAACAAGCAGCTCAAGCTAGCGGCGACGTGAACAATGAGTCGCGAAAGAAAGGTAAAAAGGTTGAAAGGTACAAATCTCCTTCACCCACCTTTATTGACGAGCATGCTAAGGTCATGGAACTTATCAGAAGAACAATTCCATGCACATTTTGTGGTAGTCATAACCATTGTGTTGCAGTATGATGGAAGAAGAAGTTATATGGAAAAATGATCATGGCAACAAGGAGTACACCAAAACAAGATGATGCAACACTGCAAGTCAAAAAGGATCTGCGTGCAAATTTTTCGTAGCCAAGACAAGAGTCAGAGAAATCCAATGGGGATTCAGCTCAATTAGGGCAAGGCTTCATCAAATTCCTTCGAGCATGAAACACTTTCTCACGTTATCAAAATAATGGAAATTGTGAAGACAGTTTTTGGAAGCTTCATCCAGGGTTACAATGCTCCACAAAGCCTGAAGGGGTAGAGCAGAAGAAGGACGTTGCAGAAGGGCAGAAGAAGGACGTTGAAGAAGAGCAGGAGAAGGACGATGCTGAAGGACATAAGAAGGATGTTGCAGAGAAGCAGGGGAATGACCGCGAAACTCCATTGGCAAGAGATGGGTCGTCTGCTTAGAACCAGGAATATTTTATGCCCTATATGTAAATCGAGTCAGTGCCAGTTTCATTGATGTAATAAAAGTGATTTGATTTATGAAATCACTTATTGGATCTAGTTAATGTCTTTTGAGTCTAGGTTGTTTGTTTTTAGTCGATTGATTTAAGGATGTAGTAAATTGATGTAATAGCCTTTTGGGGACCAAAAGTTATTTAGTGTGAAGGCGTGATCCAGATTCAGATCTAGGAGCTTGATGGGGCTCAGAAAGGCCTAAAAATAAATGTTCTTGGAATGGCTTCAAAAAGAACATGTGTGTAGGCCTCTTCGATACGAACCCAACACAACTTGAATGGGATCAAACAAAAGTCATATGATCCTGATATCACATTTTGTTCATTTTTCCAAACAAGCAAAAAAAATGTTGATCGTATAGTCCATACAGTGCCACATGGAAGTTGGATGTACAGGTCGTACAACTGACATGGAAGCACAGTTGGAAGATTTCGTACATTTGACATGGACCAATGAGGAAGTGACATGTGTCACCATTGGAAGGGTGATGTGTGCCACACTCGTACAAGTGCCATGTGGCCTTACCGTATGGTGACACATGGCAAGGTATGACATTGATAGGTGGCAGGAAGATTGACGTGGTAGAAACATGGGAGAATCCCATTTTGATAAGTGGCAGACATCATGGGTGAATACGGTGGTGCCACATAGCCCAGACTTGGTTTGCCACGTGGCACCTAGTGGTTGGTCTAATTTTATGGAAAAATTGTGGAGCGGTCGAACTTGGGACCTCCGATGGGAGGCTACGCCTTGGGGACAGGTCGGATGCCATTGTTCCAATCTTAGGACTTGTTATACCTTATCCACTTTATTATATATAAAGTGTATTGAATGTAAAAATGGAAGTGGAAGGGGGTTGGGGCTAAGCCCCAACCCACGGGTTTGCTACATATATGACCACCGCCTACCGTTTAGGCGCTCCACTTTCAACCATGGGTGAGGATGTTAAGATAAGCCCTCAGTTTAAGGGGTTAATTCATAATACCCAGGACTTGATACATGACGCATAAGATTTGGGATAGCCCCCAATTTTATGGTATTAGATATGACCAAGTATTTCGAAGGTAAGGGGCCAAAGCACAGCCCTTTGGGCTAGCGCTTGGCCACATCATAACCATGTGACTTTGTTTAAGGGGGTTTGCGCTAGGACTAAGGGTCTTATCTCTTTTATTATGCAAAAGTGGGTATTATCACTATATATTAGTGATTTTTGATGATTGTTTTGGCATTTTTAGAGATTTTGGCCATATCTTGGTGGATAATGGCCCAATTTGAGTGCCACAAGAGGTGGGTTGTTGGGATTTGATCCATATACCTCATGGATATTTAAACCAATCCATTGTGAAGTTTTAAAAGGTAGCAAGAGGAAGCAAGTATCTTGAATCAAGTTGAGGAAGAACTTGCAAAGTTCAAGTTGTCTTGAGCAGTGAAGAGTCGCTGAGCTTTGGAGGTAGTTTTCGAGAGTTATACTCCACCATTTTCAGTGTCGTATGTTGCATCGGGTTCTGGAGACAAACAAGAATACAACTTATTTAGTAAGATGCCTATATGATGTAATTTAGATGCATATTTTAAGCATTGAAGTTTGAATAGAGAAGCCTCCCTCACTGAAGACAAAGGCCCAGAGATGTAGGCAAATTTTGTCGAACTCCGTTATCAACTTCTAGTGTCCAATCTGTTGATGGTTTTATTCTTTGTGTTATTGATCATTTATCTTCATTATTTAATTTTTTGTCCCTTATATAATCACATGCATTGTAAGAAAAGGTCTTGATAAAATTGAAGTCATAGTGCGAAATTGCTAAGCACTGATTTTAGATCAAGGGGTTATATTCTAACCAACTTCCTTATTTTAGGGCTAACCCTCTTCTAACCACTTTGTCCACTTACAACCACCTTTTCCACTTTCAACCACTTCATCCACAAATAGTAAATTCACC